>JAJJLB010000096.1:0-10416 GCA_023806845.1 Diplodinium flabellum
CCCCAATCCCCAATCCCCAATCCCCAAATCCCCAATCCCCAATCCCCAATCCCCAAAGAAAGATATAAATGGTATGAAATTCTTTTTTATAAACTTAAAAATGAAAATAATAAATAAATTTATTTTTAGTTATAATAATGTTGATCAATATCATAATCTCTTAAAAATTCAGTTTTTTTTTCTTTATGTTTAAAAATTCCCATACTTTTATTTTTTTGAAATTCTTTAGATTTATTTGGATTTAAAACAATATTTTTATCATTAATTTTTTTAAATAAAATAGGTCCAGTTTTTCTTTCATTTTCATCTTGATATATAAAGCTGCCTCCTTTTTTTATAAGATTTTCATTAGATATTTTATTTTTCTTTTTTTTATCATTATCATTATCATTAGGTATTATATCACTATCATTTTTTATTCTTGATGATGAACTTTTTCTTTCATTAAATATTTTATCATATTTTCTTCCAGTATGTTTTTTACAATTTGAAAAAGGATCTAATTCATTTAAATCATTGTCATCATCAACTTTTTCCTTTTCTACCTTTGATATAATAGCTTTTACTGTTCTTCTTTGTAATTCATCTTTTTCAAGTGAAGTATAATTATAATCATTATTAATTATTTCGTCATCATCTTTTTTATTTTTTATGTTGCTTTTATCTTTTTTTGCATTTATAATAGTCATTTCATATTCTTTTATTTTTTTTAAATCTAAAGGTTTGTTTGTTTTATCTAATCCAAATCTTATACTTTTTTGTAAATGATTTACATCATTCCAATTTATTCTATTATTATTTCCATTTATAGGGAAATTAAATTTTTGTACACGATTTTTTTCTTTCCAATTTTTTATTAATTTTATAAGGTATAAATTCTCTATGTCCTGGGTCATTTGTCCTGGTTCATTTTTGTTTCCAAAAAGACCAAAGCAAGAGCCCTGGACAATGAGATTATTGTTATTATTGTCAATATTAGAAATGGGTTTTGATTTTTCTGTACTGGAAATAATATTAAAACAGCCTTTATTTTCTATAATATATGGATTTTTTTGTTTACCAAAAATAGAAAATTGTATATTTGATTGATTATTTGGTAAATCACAAATGGATATATTTTTTGATTTTTGTAATTCCAATGGGTGGTATCCTTCAATTGTAAATTTATCTTCTGAAATTGGTTTTATTTCTTGTAATGGTTTTTTTTTATTTTTATTTCTTAATAAATATAATTCTTGAATAATTTCTGGTTCTATATTATCGTGTATATTATAATTATCTATTTGTGGACATATTTCATATGATTTTTCTCCTTTATATCGCTTTAAATTTAATAAATGTTTTTGAATTATTTCTTCTTCTTCTTCTGGAGAAACTGATTTAGGAATTCCTTTTATAAGGATATCATCTTCAATTGGTTTTGTTATTAAAAGATTTTTATTTTTTATTGGCATATTTTTATTACCTTGAATGAAAAATTTATCTTTATTTTCTTCTTCAATATTTGCAAATATTTTATTTTTTCCTTTAAATACTAATTCATTAATAAATTCATTTTCTAAATTTTGAGATAAATCTTTTTTTTGAGAAGGAATATTGAAAAATATATTTTGTATTAATTCTTGTCCTTTTTTTGGCTTTGCTTTTCCTGGAATAATTATATTTTCTCTTTTTTCTTCTGATAATCTTTTTTGTAGAGATAAAAGATATATTTTGTATTGATAACTTATTTCATCTTCTTCCAAACCTTTAATTGATAAATTATCTAAAACCCTATCTTCAACTAATATTGGTTCATCTTTTTTTTGAGAAGGAATAAAAATCTTCTCTTGAAATTTTATTTCATTTTCAGGAATTGCATTTTGAGGTTTTTTTATTCCTTCTACTTCTATTTCATTTACTTTATTTTGAATTATATTATCTCTTTTTTTTGAAATTGGTAAAGATAAAGATAAAGCTTTATTTCCTTCAATAAAAATATTTTCATTATTAATACTTAATAATTTATATTTTTCTTTTTTTATACAAGGAATAAATAATATATCTTGTTTTTTAATTTCATTTTCATATTTTTCTTTTTCATTGTTATAATTTATTTTATTAGAAATAATATTAATATCTTCTTGTTTAACAATTTCATTTGGAAGTGATTTATTTATTTTTAAAATTTTTAATTTTTTTACAGATTCAATTGCATTTTCTGGTCTTATTTCTCCTTCTATTGGTAATTCATCAATTTTATCTTCTTCTAAAGGCATTTTTTCTTTTTGTTCTAATAAAATACTTTCTATATGTTTTATTTCATTATTATTTATATTTCTATTTTCTTTCTTTTGTTCATTTATTATATATAATTCATTAATATTTTCTTTTATTAAAGGTTTTTTATCTTTTGGTAATAAATTTATTTTATCTATATTCATAATTTTATTTATTTTTTCTTTTATAATTTTTGGTATATTAATACTATTAATACTTTCTATTTTATTTTCTTGTTTTATTATTTTTTCATTTTCTTTTTTATTTGATAAAATAATAAATTTATCTTTATATTCTATTTCATTAGCTTTTTTAGGCTTTTTTAATATGAAAAATTTTTCATTTTTTTCTATTGCATTTTCTGGTTTTGTCATTCCTTCAAATATTAAATCATCCATTTTATCTTCAATTAATGGTTGTTTTTGATTTATTAAATCATTTTCTGCTTCATTGTTATTTTCTTTTAATTTTTTTCCTTTTAATTTTGCTTTTGGATTTTTTATTTCTTCTCCATTTTGTTCTATTTCAATTGGTAATAATTCAAATTTTTCTATATTTTGAATTTCATTATTATATGGTTTTTCTAATTTAATTTTTTTTTCAATAGGTAAATTTATATTTTCTATTTTTTGTATAATATTATCATATTTTTTAGTTTTTAATTGTTGTTTATTATTTTCATCTATTTTTTGTCCTTCTACATATACATCAAATTTTTCAATTGAGTAAGACTCGACCTTTTTATCTAAAATATCTTTATTCTCTTTTTCTAAAGGTTTAGCTTTACTTAATTGTTCATTAATTTCTTCTTTTTTTGTTAATAAATTGAAATTTTGAGAATTTTCGATGATAGCTTTATCTTCGGAAAATTTAGGTATTAAAGGTAAATTATCAATATTCAAACTATCAACTAATTGAATTTCTAAATTTTTTTTATTTGGTAATATTTCTAAATTAGAACTTCCAACAATAATATGCTCAGGTTTTGATTCTTTTAATATATCTATTTGAGAAGTATTTTCTACTTTATTATCTGGTCTTTCATTTTGGTCTATTATAATACTATCCACTAATTGTTTTTTTAATTCTTCTTTTTGTTTTGGAGATATAAGTAAATTTAAAGTTTCTTCAATAATATATTCATTTTCTTTATTAGGGATTTCATAAATATTTATATCATCAACTTTGTGTATCTCATTATTTAAAGGTTTATTTCCTTCTATAATAATATTATCTATTTTTTGATATTGTAAAGGCTTTTTTTCTTTTTCTTTCTGTAAAATGAATAAATCACATTGAGTTTCTATTATTGCTTCATCAAATTTTTGCTCTTTTGGACTCTCTAATAATTCTATTTTATCAACATTTTGTATGTTATTTTTTTCTCTTTCTTTTCCTTCTATTACGAGCTTATCTAATACTTGATATTTTAAAGGTTCTTTTTGTTTTGGTGTAATTAATATATTATTATTAAATTCTATAATATATTCAGGTTTAGGAGTTTTTAAAATATCAATTTTATCAACATTTTGTATTTCATTATTTGGTCTATTATTTCCTTCTATTAAAATTTTATCAACATTTTGGCTATTTAATGATTCTTTTTCTTTAGGAGGAATAAAAAGAGATTCTTTTTCCTCTATTATATTTTCTATTAATTTAGGTATAATCTCATCTTCTACTATTAAATTATCTATTTTTTGTATAATATAATCAGGCTTATTTAATCCTTCTATTAATAAATTATCACATACTTTATATTCTAATGACTTTTTTACTTTTTCTTTTGGTTTAACAAATATACTATCATTTGATTCTATAACATATTCAGGTTTAGGAGTTTTTAATATATCAATTTTATCAACATTTTGTATTTCATTATCCGGTCTATTATTTCCTTCTATTAAAATATTATCAACTATTTGACTATTTAATGGTTCTTTTTCTATAGGAGCAATAGACAAACTTTCTTTTTGTTCTATAATATTATTTATTTTAGGTTTTTTGGATCTCAAAATATTTAATTTGTCTATTTTTTGTATTTCATTTTCAGGCTTATTAATTCCTTCAATTAAAATTTCATCAACATTTTGACTTTTATAAGGTATTTTTTCATCTGGTAAAATTTCAATAATTTCATTTTTTTGTATAATAATATTATTAGGTTTTTTACTTCTTAAAATTTCAATTTTCTCAAGTTTTTGTATTTCAATTAATAAATAATTCAAAGTTTGTTTTTTTAATGGTTCTTTTTCTTTTGATAATATAATTAAATTATCATTAGATTGTATTTCATTATTAGGTTTTTGGATTTCTAAAAGTTCAATTTTATCTATTATTTGTATTTGATTATCTGATTTCAAATCTCCTTCAATTAATAATCTATCAATATTTTGTTTATTTAATAATTCTTTTTCTTTACTTGGTATAAATATAGAATCTTTTTGTTCTATATTATTTTCATATTTAGGTTTTGGATTTCTTAAAATTTCTATTTTATCCACAAACTGTAAAATATTATTTGGCTTTATTTCACTTTCAATTAATAAATCATCAACTAATTGCTTTAATAAAGGTTCTTTTTCTATTGGTTCAATCAGAATATTATCTTTGAGTTCTATTTTATTCTCGGGTTTAGGAGATCTTAATATATCCATTTTATAAACTGCTTGTATCTCATTATCTTCTCTATTATTTCCTTCAATTAAAATATTATCAACAACTTGATTCTTTAATGGCTCTTTTTCCTTAGGAAGAATATAAAAATTATTATTATAATCTATTATATTTTTAGGTTTAGCAGTTTTTAATATATCAAATTTATCAATATTTTGTATTTGTATTTCATTATTTTGTTTTTTAATTGATTCAATTAATAAATCATCAACTAATTGTTTTTTCAAAGGTTCTTTCTCTTTTGGTTTAATAAATATATTATCATTTAATTCTATTTTATTTTCAGGTTTTGGAGTTCTTAATATTTCCATTTTATCAATATTTTGTATTGCATTATCTTCTCTATTATTTCCTTCTATTAAAATATTATCAACAATTTGATTTTGTAATAATTGTTTTTCTTTAGGAGGAATAAAAAGATTATTATTTTGTTCTATTATAATATTTTCTTTTTTAGCTGTTTTTAATATTTGAATGTCATCTTTTTTTTGTATTTCATTTTCTGGTATATTCACACCTTCCATAAGCATTTTATCTATTTTTTGTATTATTAATGGCTCTTTTTCTATTGGGTCAATTTGTATTATATCTTTTTCTTCTATTATATTTTTCGGCTTAGGAGTTCTTAATATATCTATTTTATCGACATTTTGAATTTGTATTTCATTATTTTCTTTTTTAGTAGATTCAATAAATAAATCATCAATTAATTGCTTTAATAAAGGTTCTTTTTCTATTTGCTCAATAAGTATACTATTATTATATTCTCTTTTATATTGTGGTTTGGGAGTTCTTAATATATCCATTTTTTCTGCTTCCTGTATTTGCAATTCATTTATTTCATATTCTGGTAAATTATATCCTTCTACATACAAATTATCAATTTTTTGAAGTATTAATGATTCTTTTTCTGAGTCTTTTTCTTTAGGAGGAATAAAGAGAGAGTCATTATATTCAATCAAATTTTCTTGCTTATTTAATGTTTTTATAATTTTAAAATCTTCAACATTTTCTATTTTATTTTCTGGTTTATTATTTGCTTCAATTATTAATTCATCACATAATTGATATTTTAAAGGTTCTTTTTCTTCTGAACTTAATAATATATTATCTTTTTCTTCTACAACATTTTTTGGTTTTGGAGTTTTTAAAATAAATATTTTATCTATTGTTTGGACTTCATTGTCAGGCATATTATTTCCTTCAATTAAAATATTATCAATAATTTGATTTTTTAATGACCCCCCTTCTTTTCGTGTTGAAGAAATAAATAATTTGTCATTTTCTTCTATTTCATTTTCTGGTCTAGGACTTTTTAATATATATAATTTATCAATATGCTGAATTAAATTATCTTCTCTATGATTTCCTTCAATTATTATATTATCCATTAATTGGCTTTTGAGTGGCTTTTTTTCTTTGGGTTGAATAAATAATGTATCATTTTGCTCTATTATATTTTCTGGTTTTGGAGTTTTTAAGATTTCAAATTTATTAATTGCTTGTATTTGATTATCTCCTTTATTTTCTCCTTCAAATAATATATTATCTACTATTTGAGATTTTAATGGTTCTTTTTCTAATGGATCAATTTGTATATTATCTTTTACCTCAATTACATTTTGAGATCTAGGTGCTTTTAATATTTCCATTTTATCAACATTTTGAATTTGCATTTCATTATTTTCTTTTTTTGTAGATTCTATTAATAAATCATCAACTAATTGTTTTAATAAAGGTTCCTTTTCTATAGGATCAATCAGAATATTATCTTTAACTTCTATTATATTTTCAGGTTTAGCAGTTTTTAATATATCAAATTTATCAATATTTTGTATTTGTATTTCATTATTTTGCTTTTTAATTGATTCAATTAATAAATCATCAACTAATTGTTTTTTCAAAGGTTCTTTCTCTTTTGGTTTAATAAATATATTATCATTTAATTCTATTTTATTTTCAGGTTTTGGAGTTCTTAATATTTCCATTTTATCAATATTTTGTATTGCATTATCTTCTCTATTATTTCCTTCTATTAAAATATTATCAACAATTTGATTTTGTAATAATTGTTTTTCTTTAGGAGGAATAAAAAGATTATTATTTTGTTCTATTATAATATTTTCTTTTTTAGCTGTTTTTAATATTTCCATTTTATCAACTACTTGAATTTTATTATCAGGTATATTATTTCCTTCAATTAATAATTTATCAACTATTTGACTTTTTAAAGGTAATTTTTCAATAGGTAAAAGTTTTATATTATCTCTTCCTTCAATAACATTTATTTGTTGCTTTGGTTTATTTATTATTTCTATTTTATCAACAATTTGCATTTTATTTTCTGGTCTATTATTTTCTTCAATTAATAATTGATCAACCATTTGATATTTTAAATCTTCTCTTTCTTTAGCACTTATAAATAAATCTTCAATTGATTCAATAATATTAGGCTTTTTTTTGGTTTTTAATATTGTCATTAGAGAAGTTTGTTGTATTTCATTATCATTTTTATCTATGCCTTCAATATTTATAGAATCAGCTATTTGTGATAACAAAGGAATGTTTTCTTTATTTTGTAAAATTTCAACACCTTCAGGAGATTCTATTAATAAATCTTTATGAATAGGTAAAATATTTATTCCTTCAATAGATAATATTTCCAAATTTTCATTTGATTCTATTATATTAAGAGGTTTTGGAGTTTTAAAAATGGATAATTTATCTGAATTTTGAATTTTATTTTCAGGTTTTATTAATGAAATTTTTTCTATATATAATTCATCTACTATTTGTTTTTTTAAAGGTTCTTTTTCTATTGGTAATAATTCTATATTATCTTTATTTTCTATTATATTTAAGGGTTTTTTGGCTTTCAAAATGAATAATGGGTCTATATTTTGAATTTTATTTTGAGGTTTTATAGTTTTAATGCTTTCAATATATAAATCATCAACTAATTGCTTTTTTAAAGGTTTTTTTTCTATTGGTAATATTTCTAAATAATCTTGTAATTCTATTGTATTATCTGGCTTTTGGGTTTTTGATATTGTCAATTTATCAGCATTTTGAATTTTATTATCTGGTTTAATTAATAATAATCCTTCTATTAATAAAGAATCAATTAATTGCCTTTTTAAAGGTTCTTTTTCTTTAGGTAATATTTCTAAATTATCTTTAGACTCAATAGTATTTTGAGGTTTTGGAGATTTTAAAATTGATAATTTATCAATATTTTGAATAATATTTTCAGGTTTCAATGATTTAGTGCATTCTATATATAAATCATCAACTAATTGTTTCTTTAATAGCTCTTTTTCATTAGGGAATATTTCTATACTATCTTTTATTTCAATAAGATTTTTATGTCTAGGAGTCTTCAATATGGTTACTTTATCAATATTTTGAATCATATTTTCAGATTTATATAATGTTAATCCTTCAATAAATAAAGCATCTATTAATTGTTTTTTTAAAGGCATTTTTTTATTAGGTAAAATTTCTAAATTTTCTCCTGCTTCAATAATATTAACTGGTTTTGGAGTTTTAAGTATATGTAATTTATCAATATTTTGAATTTTATTTTCTTCTCTAATTTTATATATTCCTTCAATATATAAATCATCAACTAATTGTTTTTTCAAAGGTCCTTTCTCTATTGGTAATATTTGAATACTTTCATTTGCATCAATTAATATTTTTTCATTTGAAAATTTATTTGGTAGGTTTATTTTTTTTTCTCTATTTCTAAGAATTTCTTTTTCATTTTGATTTTCTATTTCTTCAAATCCTTCTATATACAAACAGTCTATTATTTGTTTTTTCAATGGTGCTTTTTCTAATGGAATTAATTCAAAGTTATAAACATTTTCAATAATATTTTTTAATTGTTTATTTAATAAAGATCTTTTACTGGAAAAACCAATATTTGGATTATTTTTAATAAATATTTTATCAACTATTTGAATTTTTAAATTAGTATCCAAAGGTCTTTTCATACCTATTATAGCTATATCATCTTTTTTTAAATAATTTTCATTTTCTAAATATCTTTTATTAGATAAAGATTTTAATCTATTATTAGTTTCAATTAATTCTTTTTCTTTTCTACTTAAATCAATTTTAAGTTGTCTAATTTGTTCTTCATAATCATTTATAGTAATTCTCCTAATATTAGATATATTATATTTGTTTATATTTTCATTTTGTATAATACTTAAACTTTCAGCAGAAGTAGACATATTCTCTTCATTCCAAATATTTCTCATATGTTGTTTTAATGTATCTTTATCAAGTATTACTTCAAAATCTTTATTTGTATCAAAATTATTATATTTTTGATTATTTACTTTAACTTCTTTAGTAATAATTTCAGGCTTTAATAAAGGTATATTCATATAAGGTCTTTTAAAGACTTCAACTCTAGTTGTTTGAACAATAAATTTATCATTTTCCCCAGGTATTATTTTTTCAGTAATTTTTTTATTTCCTTTAGAATATATTTTTTTACCAGAAGCAGTAGGATAATAATATTGATAATTATTTCTTTCATTTTCATTTCTTTCATCTTCTTCATTTTCTACATTTTGTAATTTATTATATAAAATATCTCTCCACCATCTTTGTATTAAAATAATACTATAAATATCATTATTTTCATAATCTCTAGAATATTTTTTTCTTCTAAGATTAACAATTCCTCCTTTATATCCATCTTTTTCTCTAGATGGTCTAAATTTATATGTTTCAGATTTATTAAATGGATAACTATCTGATATATATACTTTAGTGGGTAAAATATTTTCTTCATTTCTTCTATGATAATAATCTCTTTCATTATATGGGGCAGCTTTTTTTTCTATATAATATTTTCTAGCTCTTTGTTCAGGATAATAATAAAATAAATTATAATCTTCTTCTTTATCTCTGCTGTAATCTTTTTTTGAAGCTATTGAATAATGATAAATTCTTCCTTCTGGTTTATTTTCTTGATTTTTATATGAATAGGGAGAGTAGTTATTATCTAGAACGGAGAATTGATTCTCATCCTTAGTATTACCTAAGGCATTTCGATTCAATTCCTTGTTCAGGATATAACTTGATGATGATGGTGATGGTTGTTCATCTTCATAATGATAATATAAATTCAATTTATGTCTTTTATTTTTATTTATGTTATCGTTTGTTAAATATGAATATCTATTGGATATTATTGGACTTTTTTGGAGATCTATTTCTTTTTGTTTTTCTTTCTCCCTTTTATATTCATATTCATTTCTTGGTGGATATAAGAATTTTCTTAGATTTTTGCCATTTACACTGTAGGGGTTTTGCATTTGATGCTTTTGATTGATTTTTTTTAAGATAATTTTTTATATAACAAAATTAAAAATTAATTTTATTCTTAAAGTATAAACTAAACAAAATAATTAAATTGTTTATAAACCAAAAATTTAAATTGGGGATTGGGGATTGGGGATT
>JAJJLB010000097.1:0-10344 GCA_023806845.1 Diplodinium flabellum
CAATCCCCAATCCCCATTTTGAATATAAAACAAAAATTTATTTAAATTAAAGAAATAATCCATAATTTATTTATTAATAAATTATAAATATTAATTTTTATATTTAATATCTTGATATTAAGTCTTTTATAAACAAAAAATAAAAAATGATAAAGAAAAGTTTACAAATTTTAATATTAATTGGATTATTATCCCTTTTTCAAGAACAAAATACAAAACTTTGCTATAGGCAAAATATGGAGGGAGAAATTAAGTTTACATATGATAATTTTTCTCAAAATTATGATTTATGGAAAGGCCTACTAAAACAATATTTCTATCTTTTGAAAGAAAGCAGATTTGGTTCTCAAAAATATGCACGTGGGAATTTCCAAACAAAAATTGATTTTAAAAGAGATTTTCATTTTAATTTAAAAGATGTATCTAGATATGTAAATACATGGGATTCTGAATGGTTTCAATATTGCCTAATTAATTACGGTGTTGCAATAATATTAGGACCTTATACTTATAATGATTATAAAGAAAAATTTGGAGAAAATTTACTTTTTGCCGGATTAACTAATTCTGTTGTTATTGCTTTTAGAGCAAATCTTAATCAAATTTCAGTATTTAATTGTAAAAAAAATGAATGTGATATAAACAATGTTACAAAAAAAATCTACCATAATTTTAATTCAAATTATTTAAATTTAAATATGCATATAGTTTATATTGCATCAGAGCATAAAATTAAAATATATAATGGTAAATATTCAACAGATTCAGATAGAATTTTAGAATATGAAGTTAATTTAGCTGAAGGATTAGAAAATGGATTTGGATTCTTAGGTTTAACTGGGACAGACTATCATTGTGGATTATATCATGATATGACAAATTCTTATATCTGTTTAAATGGTGGAGAATATATAAGTCCAAGAGTTACTTTAAATTATAATGAAGAATCTTTTCCTGTTAATAGTACGATTCCTGTAATTCAAAGAGATCCAGTTAAAATACATGTAGAATATAATTCTAATGGCGATAGTATATTAATGGGACAAGGACAATTATATATTGATGAAGAATTATTTGAGGGATGCCAAATAGAACCATTTGATAAGGGATATGATTTTACATGTTATTTACCAGAAGAATATGGTATCTATAATATTGCCTATAAAACTTTTTATCAAAAATTTAATTTTTATGTGGATATCCAAAGTTCTGAAATTGATAAACTTGTTTATGCTTATGGAAAAGAAGAAGATGAAGATGAAAATTGTTATGTAATTATTGATGATAAGATTAGATTTCTTAAATATGGAACATTAAGTAAAAATGGAAAATGTGGAGGAGATTTTGATTTATCAGAATTTAGTGAAGATGAATATTTATATTTTTATGCTAGGGGAATTGATAGAAGGGGAAAAAATATAAAAATTAGAGATATAGAAGCCATAAAGCAAGCATTAAAATTAAGTTCTAATAGTGATATTAGTTTAAATGAAACAAACACTCAATATTTATATAAAGTTGGAGTTAAAGTTACTAGAAAAGGAACTTATTCTATTACCTCTCAAATTTTAGATAAATCCATATATTTCAATGTAACAAATTTAGTTCCAAATGTTAGTCAATCTAATTGCAGAATAGAAAATTTATTGGATAAGCCTTATAAATCAGGAGAACATATTAAATATATTTGTGATTTTAAAGATAATGATGGTTTGCCAATTGATATTGAAGATGCAAAAAATTTAAAACATGTAATATTTGAAACCAAAATAATTCGTTTAAAAAATAATGTTGAATTTATTCCTAAAGAAGAATTTATAAATAATAATATATATACTTTTATTTATGAAACTAATTATAATGGGAAATATAAATTTGAAATAAAATTTGGACTAGAAAATATGGAAGCATTAGTTTCTTCCCAAACTTTTGATGTTTCTCCTGAACCTACAACTTTAGAAGAAAGCTTAATTTATGATTTTAATAGAAAAGAATGGATTGAAATAAATAATATAAAAGAAACAGATTTATTTTATTATGATGAAGAAAAAGAAAATAAAGAAAATTTCTTTATGATTGATTTAGTGGATATGAGAGATCCAGATAAAACAAAATATTCTGATATAGAAAATCCATATGTAAACTTTGATCCAAACTTAATTGAAGGAAAAATATATGAAAATCATAGTGAATATGAAGGAAATCTTTCATTTGAGATAATTCCATTTGAAGAAAAAAATTACATTTTAGCAAAATTAGAAAATGCTAAAAATGAAATGAGAAGATCATCATATAATTATATTGTAACTTTAAATTTTCATATAACTAAAAAATTAACATTTAATTATATATTATATTACGCTGGAAGTTATAAAGTCTGCAGAAGAGATCTAAATTTCAGTAATTCAATTGTTGAAACAACAAAAACAGGCCCAATAGAAGCTGGTACTTTAGAAAAAGTTGGTGAAATAGTTTTAAGAACTGATTTAGATCACTTATATAATTATTTCTTAGATTCTCAATATTTAATTAATCATCCAAATATATGCCTTGAACAAAACACTTGCGAAGTACAAATAACAAAAAATAGTGTTGAAGGAGTCTATGATGTAAAATTTAGATCTGATTTAAAGGGTACATTTAATATTCCCTTTACTATAAATAATAGCAATTTAATAGAAGGAAAAGATTTTTGTGAAATAAAAGTTGAACCAATTCCAGAAGCTTTTATTATAGATAAAATTGCATCTGATGAAGATGAATTTATATGTGGTAAAGAAGTAATATTTGAATTTACTATTAAAGATAAATATGGAAATTTATTAGAATATGATTTACCTTCAGATAAATTCGGTTTAATTTATTCTATTATAATCAATGGAGAAGACATTTCCCCTTCTTTAATCAAACTTGAAAAAAAACCTAATTCATCATCATATTATCTAAAAGAAAGTAATACTATATCAGGAAATTATAGTTTAACTTTAAAAACAAAAAATTCTAAAATGGAAATTAAATATAATTATTATAAATCTCCTGGAGAACCAAGTGCTTTATATTCAAAATTGAGATTATTAAATAATCATAAATTAAATTTACATGATATATCAATGGCAGAACTTGAATTATATGATGAAAATAAAAATTATATAGAGCCAGATTTATATCCATATGATTCACTTAAAAATATTGAAATATTTTCATTAAATGGAAACAAAGATACAATTAATTATTATTATTCTGAAGGGAATACATATTTAAGTTATCAATTAAATATAACTGGCTCATATTATTTATATGGTAAAATAAATAATGAATATTTATTATGTACATCTTGTAATTTTGAAGTTATTGATTATGGATTTGATTTTGATAAATCTCAACTTAAAATGATTGGAGAAAAATCTATTTTAATGAAAGAAGATAATTATTATACTTTATATAAAGGATTGCAAAGACCTGCTTTTGAATTTGATTTTATGACTCAAAATGGAATCCCATCAAATGAAATAAATAGAGAAGAAACAATAATAACAGCCAGTATTATTAATAAAAATGAGAGCCTTATTTTAAACGAAACTTGGATTGATAAAAATAAATTAATATGGGTTTTACCTGATGATTATGATTTAGAAGAAAACAAAGAATATAAAATAGAATTATCAAATAATAATACAAAAAGAACTTATTATTTATTAATTGAAAAATATGGCCAAGATGAGAGTTCTGATAATACATATTCTCTCAAAAATACTTATGTTTCTCCAAGTATTTTATATTTAACTGCTGGAAATTATGATTCATTTATTATAGAATTTAGAGGAAATGATAATTTAAGAGTTAATCAAGATTTAAATATTAGTGATTTAAATGTAAATGGAGAAAATGATTTGAAATTAGAAGTTTTGAAAAGAAATGGAAATAGAAAAGGACAATTTATTGTTGATATTAAATTAAATAATACTTGTGAATTTTCAGAAAATTGCAAAATTTTAATATTTTATGAAAATCATGAAATTGGTGATGGAATTCAAATAGTTGTAAAGCCAAATAATTTACATCATTTCTCAGTTGATCCTTCTAGTCTTATTGATGAAAAATTAAAACCAGGAATTGCAGGAAATCCAACAAAAATTAATTTAATTCCATTAGATCAATATGGTAATATAATTAAAGAATCAATTTTTGATTCAAAAATATACCAAGAAGAATCATTAAGATTTTTATTTAATCTTAAACATCAAAATGGATATAAAACAAATTTAATGACTACAACAAATCCTGTATCTTTTTATGTTGAATTAAGCTTATCATCAGAAAAAATGGGTGAGCTTACCCTATCTTCAATTTATTTAACAAAAGATTATAAAATGGAAATTAAAGCTGGAGGAGTAAGTAAATATAGTACTGGATATTTAGAAGGCGATTCAAATACAAAAGCTGGAACTAATAGAACATTTATTGTAGAACCAAGAGATATATATGGAAATAGGATAAAAGATAATTGCATTATAAATGATTATACTGTTAAAGTATATGATGTTGATGGAAATATAATTAATGATGAAATATATCCTAATTTTAATGATTTAGAAGGATATATAGAATATGAAATAATAAATGAAAAAGTTAAAACAAAAGTTGTTAAAGTTTATTATAAAAATGAAGAAATTATCTTAAATAATAATGTAATTAATGTTGTATATGGAAATTATGTTTTTGAAAAAACAAAATTATTATATAATGGTAAAACATATTCTTTAAATGATCCTTTAACAATATCTTTAGCTAGTTTACCTATAATAGATTTACAATTATATGATATTTTTGATAATAAAGTGGATATTGCCTCTTTGGAGCAAAAAGAATTTAAATTAAAAGTCGGTGATAATGAGTTATCTACATATATTATATATAATGATATTATAAGATTATATATTAGTGATACTAAAATTGACAATTATTTCTCAATAGAAAAAACTGAAACTAATAATATATTATATATTAAATTAGATTCGAATGAAAGAAATATTGGTTTTACTTTTGAAGATGAGGTTCCACAAAAAGATATAGAAGTTCCAAAATCATTTGTTTTAGATACAGATAATTTACTATTAAAAGCTGGAGAGCAAGGATTGATTTCAATGAAATTTTATTCTGAAAAAGGTAAAATTATTGGAAATTTCTTTGATTTATCTGACATAAAAATTTATTGTCCAAATGATAAGGATATTCCTAATCAAATTTTATATGGAAAAAATTATGGATATTACCATCTTTTAATCTCATCTGAAAAACCTACTAATGGACAAATAATTTGTTCTATAAATGTTCACAATTTAGAAAAAGAATTTAAATTAAAAATAATTCCAAATATGGCAAAGAATTGTGAACTTTCTAATAGTATTTTACCTGATTCTATTGCAGGAGAAGAATATTCTTTAGAATTTAAGTGTTTTGATGATTATAATAATGTTGCATATTTAGATGAAAATCAATTTAGTGCAAAGATAACTAATAAATATAATGAAACTGTCGGATATAATATTAATTTAAATACTGATAATTCATTAAATTTATATTTTGTTCCTAATATTGCAGGAGATTATACTATAAAATCAAAGTATTTATCTGAAGATATTATATTTCAAACAAAACCAGGGGAAATTTCACCGGAAAATTCTTATTTAAATATTACAAAAGAAGCTAAAGCCGGAGAAGATTTAAATATTGATATTTATGTTTTAGATAAGTTTAATAATGTAATTGATGAAGTTGATGATTATATAAATCTATTTGATTTATATTATAGATATCCAGAAAATTCAAAATATAATGAATATAGAAAAATTAAAACTACACCCACAAAAGAAAAAGTAGAAGATAAAAATATTATTAGGTATAGATACTCAGTAATAAATGGAGGTGTTAATGAATTCAGAGGAATTCATAAAGAAACTTCAACAGTTATAAAATGTTCAAATTGTGAAATTAATGTTAAACCTGGGACATTTGATTTAGATGAAACTGACATATATGCATTTAATACTTTCTCTCAATCATATAAAAAATTAAAAAAATATAAAGATAATTTATATAATTTAAATGAAAATTTATTAATAAGAATATATCCAAAAGATAAATATGGAAATAAATTACCTGCTGAAGATTTATCTATAAATGTATCTATTGATGGAAACAATTTGGAAAAAGAAAATTCAAATAAAGAATTTCTAGAATTCAAAGACAATGAAGGAAAATTCGCAAATTTAACAAATAATCAATATGATTTAATTATTTCTGATGAAAACAATAGCATTATATATAAAGTAGATGTTTCTGGAGAAAATGGATTTAATGGACAAGTCGATGAATCAAATACAAAATTATTAGACTATAATTTAGAATTTACTGCAGGGCAATATGGATATTTCAATTTAGAATTAAGAAATGATAATAATATAAGATATAACCAAAAATTTGATGGAACAATTGAGATCAAACCATCTGATGAAAAAAATATCGAATGTTTCATTTATAATCAAAAATCTTCAACAATATTAGTTTTAGTTACCTCAAAAATTTCTAATGTTTTCCCTAATAATGGAAAATTATATTTAGAAGTATTAATTAACAATAAAAAAGCATTTGAAGAAAATCTTGAATTATTGGTTCATCCAGATGATTTATATATAGCTACAATTAATTCTACTTATTTAGATGAAAATAATCAATTAAAATCTGTAACAGCTGATGAAGGTCTAGGTTTTTCTTTAATTGGAAAAGATTATTTAAATAATACAGTATTAATAAATCCAAATGAAGCTAAAATAATAGTTAAAAAAGATAACAATGAAATATCATATAAATCAAGTTATGTTGATCTTCAAACTGGTGAACAAAAATATTTATATGATTTAACTCTTATAGGCTCATATAAAATAACTTCAGGAACAAATGCTAAAGGAAATAATTTATTCAATGGAACAACATATACTATAAACGTAACTCATGGTAAAATATGCCCAGAAAAAACTACTACAAAATTAGTGAATAATCCTATTTCATCTGGAAATACTGCTTCATTGATAATTTCTGTAAAAGACAAAAATAATAATGACGTAAAATTGGATGATAAAACTTTAGAAGATTTTTCAGGATATATATTATCTAATGATTATGATTTAATTCAATTAAAATATAATTTAATTTCTGATTCTAGCTTTAAATATGAAGAAATATTAAAAAAATGCGGAATTTATCAATTCAATGTTGGATATAAAAAAAATAAAATAAAATGTGATAAATTAATAGTTAATCCTTCTAAATGTAAACCTGATAATACTTTAATTTATTCAAAAGATAAAAATGGAGAATATATAGAATATAATGGGGAAACCAATGCCTATTCATCTTTTAATTCTCCTTTAAGTTTATATCTTATATTTAGAGATGAATTTTCAAATCCTGTTAGTGATAATAAAGATATAAAAGTAGAAAATGCATTTTTATATGGAAATAATATGAATAATTTAGATTGGGAATATAATAATGGAGAATTATATCTAGATTTAAAAAATTCTAATAATAAAAATATTATAGAGCATTTAGTTTCAAGATATGGTAACAATTCTTATTATTTCAATTTTACTGTCATTTATAATGACAAAAATAAAGAATTTACTTTAAATGTAAATCATTTTGGAAAGAAAGAAGATGAAAAAGAATATGGAAATGGTGATTATGATGTATTTTATTCTTATGTAGAACCAATAATAGCATCTTTTAGAGCAGGTACTTCATATGAAGTATTTTTAACTTTGAAAACAAATGAAAACCTTATATATAATGGTGAATTTAATATTGATAATATAAATTGTGATCTACTTGACCCAAAAAATTCAGATCCTTCATTTACTTGCACAAAATCTAAAAAAGATACAGGAATCTATTCTCTCAAATATTATACTACTTTAGCAAAAAATAAAACAGTAAATATCACAAATGTAATAATATTATTTAGTTCAGACTATACAAAAAATAATACATTTAATGTATTATTAAATAATACTTTCGGCATTCCATATAAAGAATATACAAAAATAACAAAAGCATTAAAAAAAGTAATAAATCCAGAAGAAGAAGATGCAATAATAGATTTTATATTAAAAGATAAATATGGTAATGTATTTAATTCAGATATAATTAGTAATTTAGAATTTGAAAATCATGGTATACATTTAGAGTATTCCACTTTACAATATATACCTAATAATCAAACATTTTCAGTAACATTTAAACCTAGATATCCTCCAAAAGACTTATCCATTCAATTATATTATAAAGATAATGAAAATAAAATAGAATTATTCCCAGAAGTACAAACATCTGAATTAGAATTTGATTTAGATTATTCAAAAACAGTTGTAAAATCTACAAATGTAAATTCAATGAAAGCTGGAGAATTATTAGATTTATCTATTATTTTTTATGACAAAAATAATTTATGTTATAATAAGGATGTAGAATCAAATTCATTTTATGTTAATGTTCAAGGGCCTTTACAAACAAGCACTCAAATAAGAAAGTACACATTTAGTCGTTATGAAGACTTACAATCTCCATGTAAATATATTTATAAAATTGATATAAATAATGAAAATAAATATAATAAAACTGGAAGTTATTCAATCTTTGTATATGTAAATGAAGGAAAAACAATTGTTGCATCATATAGTCAAACTGTAATATCTAATGAAATAGATAGTAGTAAATTTAAAATTTATTATACAGATATATATGATGACAAAAATATACCTGCAGGAGAAACAATTCATTTCACTGCTCAAGCTTATGATGAATATAATAATAAAATAGATCATGAATCTTTATCTGAAAAATTATTCGCAATTAATATTTCACCAAATATACCGAATAATATAATAAAATATTATAATGGTGGTAGTGGTGCTTTGAATATTCTATTTAATTCTACAAAAATGGGTGAATATATATTTTCTTATAAATACAATAATAAAAGTATTGAACCAGATACATCAAATGGTCCAAGTACAATTAATATTGTGGCTGGTTCTTGCAGTGTTGAATATAATTATACTTCTTATCCAAAAGAAGATGATTCAGATGTTTCTGTTCCTTATACTTATAATGTATATTGCCATGATAAATATAATAATACTGTTAAAAAAGGTGGAGCCAAATTTAAATCAGATGTAACATTATATATTAAAGAATCACAAAGTACAGTTGATTTAGAGTCTAAAGTTAAAGATAATGAAGACGGTACTTATTCTATAACATTTACACCACCCCTTTCTGGAGAATATGCAGTTTCAACTTATTTAGATGGTAAAAAATATAGCGAAAAAATGTTTAATATAACTGGAAAAAAATGTAATGCTTATAAATGTCCTAATACTGGAGCATGTGTAGATAAGTTATTTGATTGTATTCCAAAAGAATATCAATGTAAGAATGATACAGAAAAAGATACAAAACCATTTCAGTGTAATCCAACATCAGAATGTGTTGATTCAATGACTAAATGTATACCAGAGGGTGCAGGGCAATGTACATATATGAAAGCATTATATCCTGAAGGAAAAGATTATTTATGTTCATATTATTTGCCGATTGAT
This sequence comes from Diplodinium flabellum, assembly GCA_023806845.1. NCBI lineage: Eukaryota > Ciliophora > Litostomatea > Entodiniomorphida > Ophryoscolecidae > Diplodinium > Diplodinium flabellum. The sequence goes on from JAJJLB010000097.1 coordinate 9,660, forward strand.
TGTAAAAGAAAATATCCAAGTTATAGAATATTATGCGAAGATGGAATATGTAGAACAAATAAAAAGTTGCAACCAAATCAAAGAGTTTGTCCTATAGGAACATTTTTATGTCCTGATTTAACTTGTAAAGAGAATTTTAAAGATTGTTATACTGATTGGCCTGAATGTAGTAGTACTCAAATAAGATGTCCAGACCAATCCTGTGCTGATGATCAAAAAAATTGTCCTACCACTATAACATGTTCAAATCCAAATCATTATGTTTGCCCTGATGGAACATGTGTTGAAAATGAAATATATTGTGCTAAATTGAAAACTTGTCCTGATGAAACTCCTTATTTATGCACAGATAATTCTTGTGCAACTGAACCAGAAAATTGCCCCCATACTGTGGCTTGCGGACATGGAAAATCTCTATGTAGTGATTTAATATGTAGAGAAACATGCTAAATCAAATAGGGATAAAAAAATAACTATATTTTTAATTATTGATTTGTTTTATATAATTTTATAATTGTTTAATGAAATAGAAATAGAAATAGAAATAACTAAAATTATTAATTATAATTTTTAAATATTATTATTAATAAAATTAATAAATTTTAATAATAATTAAAATTTATTAATAAATTTAGATGCTTTTAAATAAAATATGGGGATTGGGGATTGGGGATTGGGGATTGGG
>JAJJLB010000098.1:0-10340 GCA_023806845.1 Diplodinium flabellum
CCCAATCCCCAATCCCCAATCCCCAATCCCCATTATTCTTCATATAATAAAAAATAAATATTTTTATAATTAAAAAATTAATTTTTATTAAATTTATAAAAATAAATAAATATAAATATAATTAATTTAATATATATTTTTATATTATTTATTTTCTTCAATTTTTTATTCCAACTATACTATCAAGAATAACTAAAATAAAAAATATATCCAATATATTTAAAAACACATATTTATTTATTATCATCCATTAATTTTAAGCCTCTTTCACTACCAACATTATCAGTTAAATCATCATTTTCATTATCAATAAGTTGAGAATCTTTAATAGGCTCTTCATCAAATTGGCTCATGAATCTAAGATTTTCTTTATAAAAATCAATAAAAGTTTTAATATATTGATAAGATAATTTAAAATATAAATGAGTAGTTAATGGATTAAATGTTATTACATTATTTTTTTTATTTTTATCTTTTTTATCTTTTATACCCATATAATCATCGATCATATTTTTTACTTCTTCTTGAACTTTTTTTTCAGTTCTTAAAATTAAAGCATTATCTGGATGCTCTCTATCAACTTGGGAGCCTAATTGACTAATTATTATTTTACAAATAACATCATGATAATATACTTTATCTTCATTATCATTTCTTAATTTTAAATCAGATACAAATCTTTTTACATATTCCAGTTTCCCTTTTTCGGGGAAATTCAATTTTTTCCAATTATAATCCATAAAAAAATTAATTACTAAACCTTTTTTTATTCTAATTCCTCTATCTTCAGGAGTAGAAAATTTATTCCAAGAATTATTGAATTCTCCTAAGAATGTTTCAAATTTTTCAATAGGATTATAATTTTTATTTGTAAATTCATCATATTGTTGTAAAGTAACCATTAAAAAAAGATTTAGCATTATTATTGAATTTATAAAATTACTGATTATCATATAAATATAAGCATAAGCTTCTGAAGCAATATCATTATCGACAAAAGCTAATTCCATCATTATGTTTGGCCAACTTTCTCCAGTTGCACATCGAAAAGTAAGTAAAAATGAATTATAAAAATTATCTACATTATAATATTCATTAATATACATAAATTTAGATTTATATTTTTTATAAGTAATACCATCATAGAAATAACATCCTAAAATAGCAAAAATACAAAAAATAATTATCATTAACATAAAAACATTTGTTAAAGCAGAAATAGACCAAGTTAATGTTTGTATTAATTTTTCTAAGCCTTTTAAAGCTTTTACTAACCGTAGAACACGGGTAACTCTAAGAACTCTTAATACACGTATAATTTGAAAAGATTTTAAAAAGGCAGCATCAATACCATCGATATTTGCTACTATTAGATCAACAATAGATGCTACAACTACAAAAAAATCAAATCTGTTCCATGCTGAATGAAAATAACCTCTAGGTCCATATGCTGAAAATTTTAATAAGCATTCTGCAATAAAAATGCCTGTAAATATATAATTTACTATAGTTAAAGCATCATTATATGCTTCAGCACAATTTTCATAATTCATTGCCATTGAAATCATATTTAAAAATATGCAACCCATAATAAAATTATCTAAAAATGTGCTATCAGCTATTTCTCTTAAATAATATCTAAAAGTTCCTTTACTTGGCCTTACCCAAATTTCATAATCACTTTGAGCATGGGAAATTTGAGTTAAGAAATCATAATATTTTGGCGCTTTTTTATCTTCTTTTGAAAGTTTTTGTTCTCTTGAAAAAGCATCATTGAAATATTTGAACATTATACCAGTGAATAAATTTAGGAAAAAATATGCAACTACTAAATTATATATGATAAAAAATGCTCCATATATTTCTCCATATATTCTATATGAATTCATTATATCAGGCCATCCTTCTTGAGTTGATAAAACATAAGAAGTAATAATTGAATTAATTATATTAGAATATTTAAAAGTTGGTCCAGTATCCATTATTCCATTATATTTATTCGCACAAAAAGCTGAAATTGATGGCATATCATTACTTATTTCATAATCAGCTAAATTACCATTAAAAGACCCTATAGCTAATTTAAATGAACCATTATTTTTCATGACATAACAATTATGCAAGCTTTCATAAAATAGAGAAATGCCTACAATACTAAACATATAATATACAACTATAACTATTGCAAGGGATACTAATATAGAATTAATAGACTCAAATAAAGATGTAATAATTAACTTTAACTGTATATTATGGGAAATAAATCTTAGGGGTCTTAAAGTTCTTAATAATCTAAAAACTTTTAAGAATTGTAATGAAGAGCTACTTTGATTACCAACTCCATATTTTTCAATTAAAGTTACAAAATCAAAGATTGAACAAAAAACAATGATAATATCTATTCTATTCCAATTATCACTTAAATAAGTACCTTCATCTCCAACAAATCCTAAAGCACAAATTTTAATTAGTGCTTCTAATAGGAATATTATATTAAAAAAAGCATCTACACAATCAAAAATTAAAACAAAAGTATATCCTGAAAGAAATGTATCTAGAATTAATCTGGCAGTAGATAATAAAATCATTATTAAAATAAATCTATCAAACCAAATATGGTTCATTAATTTAAGACAAAATACTCTAAATTTATTAGTTTGTGATAAAATTAACATTGAATTTTCACATTCGTTTCTCTTAAATAATTTATTTATTTTATTCCATTCTCTTCTTTTTCTTTCTACAAATGTTCTTATTTTTGTTTCATCCTCTGAATCTTCATCAGCCGAATTATTAAAGATTCTAGAAGCTGATTCTTCACTTATCATTGATATATTATTGATCTTAGACGTATTTCTAGAAGAATTTGATATTTTACTTTTAGTCAAACTTTTTGTGTTGGATATTTTATTATTAATTTGTTCTTCTTCTTGATTCTCATCATTTTCATTATTTTCTTCTAAAGTTCCTTCTCTTTTTTGATTACCTCTTTTTTTTAATTTTGTTATTTTTCTATGCTCTTTTTCCGCTTTTTTAATAGCATATAAATAATCAGGTAATAAATACATATTTTCTATTTTCTCATCATCGGTTTGATCTTCTTTATCTTCATCATCATCTTGTCCAAAAGATTGTAATAAAACTGAAGTAAATAAATTAAATATAATATAATTTCCCAAAAATATCCAAACAACAAAATAAAAGAAGCATAAACTATTCATTGGCCATAATTCATATAATAGACTATCCCAATTTTCTAAAGTTAATATTTGATAGGTAGTAAAAAATCCTTCCCCAAATTGCTGATAATGAATATTACCACTTAATAAAGACATTCCTAATAATTCAAAAATTAATATAAACATTACCAGAATAACTACAATATAAGAAACACTTGCTATAGCTTTATTCATTGAACCTATAATCATTTTCATTGATTCTATTCTTCTTAAAATTTTTGTTAATCGTATGACTCTAAAAATTCTGAAAACCCTTAAAAAGGATAATTGGGAAGAAACAGATTTTTTTGAGCCTACTTGTTCATCATCAGTATTAGAAGGAGTTGCCATATCCAATATTGCGAATGCAATAATAATAGTATCTAGATAAGTAAATGCATCTGAATAATAAACTAAAGGGCTTAAACCAATAAATTTAACTATATATTCTACAAAAAAAATAGAATTAAAAATATAATTTGCAATATTTAATTTATTAAGGACTTCTGGTTTAATTAAATTTCCATCTAATGCCATAAATACTGAATTAATTAAAACTACTGTTAAAATTATATAATCAAAATATTCGCTTATTGCTATAAGATAAAAGGCATATCTTATGCTTTGCATTCTTTTAAAAGCTGGATTTTCATGCCAAATAATAATATTAAAATTTTCCAAAGCATCTATCATTTTATTCCATTGTTTTCTTTTTTTATCATCATCTTCAATATTACATAAAACATCTGGTCCGCTCCATTGAACATATCTTTTTGAATTAGTTTTTAAATCATATATTATTATACTAGTTATTTCATCTTTAACAATTAATTTATTTTGTTTATCATTATTATTTGCTTCTATTTGTTTTATTTTTTCCTCCTTTTTTTTATCATCAATAAATTTATTATATAAATTATCTTCATCATCAAAATAATTTGCCAGAGTATTATAATTAAATTCATCTATTTTTTTATAAACCTTTTCATATAAAGCCTTTTTAGCTTTTATTTCTTCTTGAGCTTTATTATGATTAGTGAAAGCAGAACCATTTAATATCATTGATTTATTTTTAATAGCAGTGGTATAAGTTCTACCACTTTTTGTATTTGTACTTTGTACTTGATTTTTATTCACATTTACAATATTCATTGAATTCGGCTTATTACCCAAAATACCGGCTTTTATATCTTTTCCAACAGCATATTTTCCAAAATCTCTTAATCTTAAAGGCATAATTTCTAAAACTGATCTTGGTAAATATTTTAATTTATTATATATATTAGAAAATTCATCTTCTCTAAATTCAAAATCTTTATGATAGGAATATTTATATTTTAATAAGCCTAATTTTTTATCATTAAAAACAAAGAAAGCTTCTTTACTTTCTGGGAGAGGTTTTTTTCTAATGCCATCACCTTCTTTGCATAAGATTTCATCAACCCAATGATCTATTTTAAATGTATCTTTTACTTTTAAATCTTTATCTAGGATATTATAAAGGTAATTCATATAATATTTTTTTCCTCTTAAATTATCAGGTATCATTTCTTGTTGAACTGTTAATGGATCAGTATAAGGTTTATTTTCTTCTTTTACTTTTAAATCATTAGAATTTTCTTTTGGATATTTATCTATATTTTTTTCAATACTTTTAGCTTTAAAAATATAAAAGTCATTTTTCTTTTTTTTCCCAATGTTTTCATTTTTTTCTTCAGAAATAGTATTCGTATTCATATATGTATTAGAATAATTAGATGAAAATTGTGTTTTAAAAGTTTTAGATGTAAAATCTTTTGTTTGTAGCTTAGTATATTTTTTCATATTTGTATCTAGTGTTTTCAATAAATTAGTTTTTTTCACTTTTATATCTCTTGTTTGAATATTTTCATTATTTTCCAAATTGTCTATATTTTCATTATTATTTGACAAATAATCATTATTATTATCTGGAATTATTATTTCTTCTAATTCTTCTTCAGCTTTTAAATATTCTTCATAATTTTTTTCACTGGCTATATGACTCACATCAAGGCCACCTGGTTTCCTACCTCTTGGTGCAATGTTATCTGAATATAAATTTTTATTTAATATATTATTCATTTTTCTGAAATATTTTGATTGCTCTTTACTTGTTAAATCAATATTAGTATTTACAGAAGCTCTATCAAATATAGATTTTCTAATTAATTGAGTATATTTATTTAATTCCAAATTTTTGCCAAAATTAGATTGTGACATTGTATGTCCAACAAAATTTTTTTGTTCTTTTATTTCTTTAGGGATTAAATTAATATCATTCATTGAAATATTTTGATCAATGCTTATATTTGAATCTTGGCTTAATAAACTATTATCATTTAAATTTTTATTTTGTAATTTCTCATCAATTGAATTTATAAAATCCATTTCATTATTTGTCTTTGTCTCAAATAGATTATTATCTTTTTTTAATGATATAAATTCATTACTAATATTATTATTATCTAAACTATCTAAATTTTTTGAGCTATTATTTAAAATATAATTATCAAGATCATCAGGTTCTTGGACATATTTCAAAAAGTCTAAAAATGAGTTTCTTCTTTCAACATTTTTCATATCTGTTCCTCTTTTTTCTTGATTTTTCAAAAATTTAACTAAATTAAATTTTTCTCTTAAATTTTTCAATTTTTTTCCCATTTCAATATCTTCTTTTAATTTTATTACCGAATTTAATGTAGATTTTGGTCTTTTAAAACAAACTCTTTCTTCAAATTTATCATTTTCATGTTCTATTAATTTTTCTTGAGTTAACATAATTTCATTATCCATACTATTATCATTATCTTTATCCATTTTATTCATAATTTCTGAATTTTTACTGTCTATTAAATTTATACTTTTTTTATCTTCCTTGTTTTTTTCTCTAAAAGTAGATTTCTTCAATTTAGAAAAGCTTTGATTTAGATTTGATAAAGATAAATCTGTTATAAAAGATAAATCGTCTCCAATCATTTCTTGATTTAATTCTTTAAATTTTTCTTCTTTTTGTCTAATTATCATAGCTTTTGACATTTTACTTTTAAATTTATTTAATTTTATCTCATTTTCTTTTCTTTTCTTATTTTCTATTGTTTCTTTTTTTATTTTTTCATTCTTTTTTCTAATTTCCTTTTCAAAAGGCAAATCTTCTTCAATTTTAATTTGATTCATTAATAATTTTTTCTTTTCTTTTTTTTCTAATTTTCTTCTTAAAGCATTTCTTTCTTCGTCTTCTTTGTTATTATTTTCTTTTTCACGATTAAAAATATGTTTTTGTTTTTCTTTTAATTTTTGAAGAGTATTTTCAATTGAGTCTTTTATCATTTCTTTATTTATTTTATTCATATATTTTATAATATTTTCTTCAAGTGATTCATTATTTTTTAAATTATTTTTTAAAAATGAATATCCACCAGTATTATTTTTTTTTATGTTTGAATTTGTGCTTTTTATTGATTTTACTGTTTTCAAACCTTTTATAGTCTTTGTTTTACTTTGATGTGTATAATTTTGTTCAATATTTTCATTATCTTTTTGTTCTTTTTTTTTATCTTTTTGTGTTACTTTCATTTCTTTCCTTTTTTCATCTATTAAAACATCTATTTCTTTTTGTTGCCTTTTTATATCCTTTCCTAAAAAACTTTCTTCATTGTTAATTCTTAAAGTTTGCAAATATATTTCTTCAGGATTATTATTGCTCATAATATACATATCTTTTACAGTAGAATATAAAACTGGAATATTTCTTTTGTTTCTATTAATATGAAAAGCATCATCTTTGACTTTATAATATAAATCTACTAAAGCTTGATCACTCTTAATATTATTATTATCTTTCTTTTTTTGATTTTTCTCTTTTTTATCAATTTTTACTTTTTCTTTTAAATCAAATTTTGAAGTTATCAATTTATAAAAACTTTTTTTTTCGGATAATAATTTTCTCTCTGCTTCTATATGTTCAAATTCAGAATTAGTTACTGCTAAAAATAAGTTAATTAAATAAAATGCTCCTAAAAATATAAATAGATGAAAATATAAAAAAACAATAATAGGATTAATATATATTTTATCTTTAAAAGTTTTACTCACATAAGTAAATATATTAGTCCAACCTTCTAAAGTAACCATTACAAAAATGGTTACAAACCCTGTTAAAGTATTATCAAAAGAAATAGCACCTGAATCAGGGTTAAGATATCCTTTAGCACAAACATATCTAATTCCATATGAATTAAATTCTTCACAATCCGTATCAAAAGAGCACATGGATGTAGCTTTATGAGTAGAAAATAAATATCCATAATTAACATTCATACATCTTCTATGAAATAATCCTGTCCACATTTGTCTTCCGGCAATTGCAAAGATTAAAAAGAAAAATATTAATACAATGGTAGTTTCACCTAAATGTGCAATAGATGCAAGTAATGCAGTTACTAATTTTTTTAATCCTTTAAATCTTTTAACTGTTTTTAAAGGACGTAATATTCTAAAAGCCCTTAATCCAGCCAAACCAGTAATTTTTGTTCCATTCATTACTCTTTCTAAAACAAATGATATCCAACCTACTAAAACTACAAAAAAATCTAAAATATTCCAATAATCTTTAATATATGCATCTTCGGCAGAAAAAAAAGTAAAAGAAATAATTTTTAATATTGCTTCTAATGTATAAAAATATAAAAAATATTGATCTGACAAATTACCTAGATTATTTGAATCAGTTGGATCTGAGACTAAAATAAGAATAGTATTAAGAATAATTATTAATAAAGATAAATTATCAAAAATCCAATTGTCTACGAAAAATCTACACCAATATCGGGCATATACCATATATTTATTAATTTTTTTTCTTTCTTTTAAGCAACAACAATAATCATAAAATCTTCTAGCAACTTCTTCTTTTCTTAATATTTTAAAATCAATAACTTCTTTTGCTCCTCTTTCTTTTTCACTTTCCAAAGCAAATTTGGGAAAATCACCTTTTTGTTTTTCATTAAAATAACATCCTAATAATCTTCCTTTATATAATAATCCTTCAGTATTATTCATTATTAAATCTAATTTTGGTTTTTCAATAGTCTTTGCCTTAATATATTCTTTTTCTAATTCTTCAATTTCAACTGTTATATCTTCTATATCCAATCCTTTTGAAGCCAAAACATCTTTTTCTTTTTTTTTTGCTATTAATTTCCTTTTTACTTCTAATTTATTCATTTCATGATTTATTTCTTTAACTTCTTTGTCTTGTATATTATTTACATCATATTTAAATACTTCATTTTTAAAAAATTGTTCTTTATAAAATAAATCATATTCTACTAATTGTGATTTATCTACTTTTATATCTAATTGTTGCTCTTCATTAATTGTATTCATTTTAATGAAAGTATCATCGTTTTCTGATTCTTCAAAATTAGAAGAAGAATTTTCTTCTTCTAATTCTTTCACTTCCTCTTTATTATCAACTTTAAATTTTTTAGAATGTAAATGACGAGTAAGATGGAAATCAGAACCTCTTAATTTATTCATATTTTTATCAGAAGAATATTTAGTTCTTTCTTGAAAATTTATATTTTTTTTACTTAATTTTTCATTTCCTGTTCTGAAAGATATTTTTTGTTTATTAAGAGTTTCAGATTTTCTTTTTTTTCTTTTGATTTCTATTTCTTCTTTTTTTATTTCTTCTATTTCTACTTTTTTTAATATATTATTTAAAAAAATTCTTTTTATTGGAATAATATGATTAATTATAAAATGTTTTAAATATGATAAGCCATTTTCAATAGCTGTATTTTGATCTATACTAAAAGATATATTTGAATCAGTTAATGAAACATTAAGACCTTGTTTTAATTTTTCAACTTTTGAATTTTGCTTATTTATTTGATCTTCTAAAATTTTAATTTCTTCAGTCCTTCTAATTGAATCAACATTTACATGATTTAAATAAATTTCTTCTTTTTTTTTGAGATTTTCAAGTTTTTCTTTTTTTGAATTTATTTTTTTGCCTTTTTCAGTTAAAATTGGCATTTTATTTTTATTTTTTTGATTTATATCTAATTTTATAATTATTTTTTTGTTTTCTTGAGAAGTTATTTTTTTTATATTTTCTTTTTTTGGTGACTGTTTATTCTTATCATTAATATTTATTTTTGATTCTTCATTTATATTTATTTTATCCTGTTTTTCTTTTAATGGCTTTTCATTTTTTTCATTTTGTTGTTTTTCTTTTACTTTTTCTTTTTCTTTTTTGTCTTTTTCTTTTTTCATTTTTAATATTTTATCTCTCATTTGTCTTGCTTCTTTTTCTATTTTTTCTTTTTTAGCTTTTTCTTCTTTTTCTTTTTTAACTTTTTCTTCTTTTTCTTTTTCAATCCTTCTTTTCATTTTATTTTCATTCGAATATTTTACAAATTTTTTAAAATTATTTTTTTTTAAAGTTTTTGTTCTTATATTATAAAATTTTATAAATTTATCATATCCATTTTTAATTTTTGCTTCAAATTTTATTTTTTTTATTAATTTTCTATAAGTAATATTTTTCATTAATTTAGGAAACATTATTATTAATAATTCTAGTCCCTTTTTTAATCTCATTAATTTTCCTTCTTTTTTTTCCTTTTGTTTTTTTTCTTTTTCTTGTTGAAATTTATTTGCAGCTAATTTCATTTTTTGTAATTTATTCATTTCTTTATTATGCATATATTCTTTTAAGTTAATACCCTTTTTCCTTAATTCTATCATTTTATTAATTTTTTCTTCAATATCTTCATTGGATGATTGGGATATAAAATCAAGATCTTCAACCCTATATTTTTCATATTTTTTCTCTAAATAATCATATTTTTCATCTTCATAATTTTGTTTTTTTTGCAATTTATATATTTCATTTTTCTTATTATCATCTAATAAATCCATTTTTTCTTCGGTTTCATTTTTGACTTTCTTTTTCATTTATATATTAAAAAATAATAATTTATTTTATTATTAAAATAAAATTATGATTTTTTTTTAATTATAAATTAATTTAATTTTATTTATATAAATGCATTTTAATGGGGATTGGGGATTGGGGATTGGGGATTGGGGATT
>JAJJLB010000099.1:0-10255 GCA_023806845.1 Diplodinium flabellum
CCAATCCCCAATCCCTAATCCCCAATCCCCAATCCCCATATTAGTTTTTGAGATAATCCTATTTTAATAATAAAATTTTATAACTTCTAAATTATTTCATAAATTTAATTTATTATATAATGAAAATTATATTATTCTAATATTTAATTAGGATTGATTTATATAGTTGTTAATACTTTTTCACTTTTTATTTTTCTAAGTTGTTGTAATCCGTTATTATTCTTTTTAACTTCATCTCTTAAATTAGAAAAATTATAATTTAGTTTAGATTTATTATCACTTTTTTTTATAACTATATTTAATAAATCTCTAAATCTTATTTCATTATCATTATTATAACTAACCTTATTTTCATTAAGAGTATTTTCTTTATAATATCTTTTATTTTCTTTAATATTTTCATTTTTATTTCTATTAAAAAATGTTTTATTTTCAAAGCTTTTGCTACTATTTTGTCTATTTATATCTTTTTCATTAATATAATTTTTTTTAAATGAACTTTTTCTTATACTTAAATTATGAATAAATATTGGTTTTCTTACCACTATTCTTTTATTATGAATTCTATTATTAATATTATTTATTTCATTTTTTGTTTCTAATATTTCATTTTTATATACCTTACTATTACTTAAATCATGAAAATCTAAATTTTTTTGTTTTTTTATTTCTAATCTAATAATATCGTCATTAATCTTAGAAATTTGTTTTTCAATTTTATTATATATATCTATTGATTTATTTCTTATATTTTCATTTTTATCATTGGATAAAATTGTTAATAATTGAATAATCAAAGATTTTATTGGCTTAATTTCATTTGGATAAAAACTTATTAATAAATTTAGTACATTTAAAGAATTTATTCTTATGTTAGAATTTTTATTATCCAAAAATTCTAATATTTTATATATGGTTAAATTTATATAGGGTTTAAAATATATTCTAAATTTTGATATAAAATCAAATAAATATTTTAATAAATATTCTTTTGGTTCAAAATTTTGAAAAGTCAAAAAAAAATCTATTTTTTCCCATATATATATCATATAATTTTTAATATTTAAAAAAGAATAATTGATTTCATTTAATAAAAAATTTAAGCAAATAACTCCACTTAATTGATAATTATATTGAGCTTGTCTCATATTATATAAACAAAATCCTTGGCATATTTCAAAAAGATCTTTGTAAATAATTTCTCTATTTGAATTATCATTTAAATTATCATCTTCATTAAATATATATAAGATAATTGTTTTAAAAATTTCTCCTATATATAATGGAGAAATTTCTGATAATATATTACTTTGAATCGAAGTTAAAATGCGACTAAGATATGGATCAGTTAGGGAAATATTTGTATTTATAAATGGTATATAAAATTCTGGTAAAAGTGTTAATAATAATTCTTTTTCTAAAAGAGAAGATGAATTATTTATTTCTCTTGAAATTATATGCAATAAATATATTGTTAAAGTTTTATTTGATATAATTTCTTTTATTAATTTATAATAATCAAAAAGAATATTTTTTGATATTTCAATTTTTTTATTTTTTTTTAATAATTCCTTTGATGAATTCCGGATATTTTTTATTATAATTTCTAACTTTTTTTTTAATAATTGATTATTATTAATATTTTCTGAATTCATTTTTTTTTAATTTTAAATTTATCCTTAATCCCAATCCCCAATCCCCACTGCGTTTAAGGTATTTATGAATATTAAATAAAAATAATTTAACTTCTTTAGTAATAAAATAAAAATATTAAATGGAAGAAAATAGTAATAATCCTAAAGAAAAAAATTCGGAAAAAGATGATAAACAAATTAATAATAATGATGAGAATTCTAGTAAAAGTGTTAGTATTAATGAAAAAGATGAACAAAGTGAAAATGAAAATATAATTGGAAAAAAAAGTGAAAATTCTAACGAAAATAATAATAATAAAAAAGAAATAATTACAAAAAATGAAAGTTTTAGTTCCTTTTGCTTAAAGCCAGAAGAAAATAAAGAAGAAAAAAATTCAAAAAAAAGCTCAGATAAATCCGAATCAGAAAAAGATATAAAAAAAATAAATGAAAAAGAACAAAATTTTGAAGGGAATAATAGTAGTGATATTAAAAGTGAAGAAGAAGAAGAAAATAATGAGAAGAAAAATAAAAATAAAGAAAACAATGAAGAAGAAAGTGAAGAAGAAAGTGAAGAAGAAAAAGAAACAAAAAAGTTTAAAAACTCCAATATGAATAAAGAAAATAAATATGATATGAAAACATTAAGAGGTATTTTTGAAGCTAGAATTACTGAGGAAAGTATTATAGATGATGAAGATGAAGATGATGATGAAAATGATGAAGAAAAAGGATGTAATCCAAATGATTTAGCAATTATATTTTTAGAAATATTATTAAATCAAAAAGAAGATGTTAGTATAATATTTAATAGAAAAAAATATGAATCAATTATATCTAATATTAAAGAAAAAAAGAATTATTTTGAAATTTTTAAAGATATACAAAAAAATGAATTAAAAACAACAAATTTATATGAACAATTAAAAGACAATAAAAGATATATTGAAAAGCCTATATTATTAGTAGTAATCAATCCTAATGAGCAAATTCAAGTAGAATTTTATAAATATGGAAAAACTTTTACTAATAGTATTCGTAAAAGATATGGTATCATAAATAATAGTAAATTTTACTCGTCAAATCAACCTTTAGAAAAATTTGATGATAAAAAAGCAAAAAATAAAACAAAATATATTTTAAATTCTAAAGAAATAATAAAAGAAAATTTGGAAGGATATGAAAATGAATATGATAAAAAAAATAATATTTGGCATAATGAAGAAAAAATGTATAGAATAAGAATTAATTATATGACTGACAAAAATAAATTAAGTAGTTTTTTTATTTATTGTGAAAATGAAAAAGAAAGAAATGAAATATTTCAATTTATCAAATTAACACAAATGAGTTTAAATATAAAAGATTCTTCAAATATTGTTTTAAAAAAAATGCAAAAAACTATTAAGAGAAATAATGCCTTTTATGGGATTTTAAAAATTTTGTCTGTTAAAAAAAAATTAAAAAATAAAAAGATAATAAAAAAATATATAAATAATATTTTAGGAAAAGATTTAAAAAAATTTAATGAATTTTCAGATGAAATTAAAAATAAAATAAAATTGAAATATATTGAACAAAGAAAATTCTTTTATAATAAAGGAATTAATAGGGATATGAAACATTTAATTTTAAATAGAAAATTTTTGAAAAATAAATCTGAAAGTCCAAAAAATGAAAGAAATAATATTGATAATATTACTAAAGAGGTCAATAAAATATATGATATTTTAAAAAAACCTTATTATATTAAAGATAGCCAAAAAAGTAAGAAATATATTAGTTTTCCAGTAAAAGATATTAATAATAATGATGAAAATTCATATGATATAAATTTAAGTTTTAATTACAAAAATATAAGTATCAATTCATCTGATAAAGAAAATCGAAATAATAATAACTCAAATATTTATCTAAATAAGGAACAAATTTTTGATATTTCTAATATTATTTATAATTTTTCTTTTAATGATGAAAAGAAATATAAAAGTAACAATAATTTTAATATTCTTATTTTAGGTCCATATATTAATTCTGAAGAAGAAAATAATATTTATTTTGATATAAAAATACAAAAAAATAAATATATGAAAAGTGCTTATGATAAAATAATAAATAATAAGAAATCTAAAATAGACTTTTTAGTATGTCAAATATTTAATTGTGAAATAAATAAAAGTGAAATTAAAAACTTTAATTTTGCCTCATCAATCACATCAAATGATTATTTTTTTATAAAAATAATAGGTGGCAAAAATAATAATTGTACTATGCAAACTAAATTATATAATCCAAAAAGAATAAATGAACATCTAATTATTTTGGAATTAAATATAGAATTAATTTTGAATTACGAATTTTTTAATAATAAAAATGAAGAAATAAAGCTTGTACTTTATCATATACCAAAATCAAATATAAATAAAAGTAATTTAGTTGATACAATATTATTAGATTATATAGATAAAAATGAAATTAAAAAATTATATCTAAATATAAATATGATAAAAAATAGGTCTTATGAGACTCCTTTCGAACAATGCAAAAAATCTAAAATGTTTTGGAATTTAATTCCTTTTTATAAAAATAAAGTATGCTTCGATATTTTAAATAATGATAAAAACTATAATTACAAAAATATCCCTTTTTTTTCTAAAAATTTAAAATTAGGGAATAAATTCTACTATTCTGAAAATATTAACCAAGATAAAATTTCTTCTTTAATAAATAAAAAAGATATTCCTTCTTATTATAAATATGAAAAAATAGAAAGATATTTACAAAATTTAAATTATTATCATACAAAAGAAAGAATAAAAGAAAATATTAATAATAATCCTAGTAATATTTTAAATTTTAATAAAGAAAATATCAATCATGATAATAATTCTACTAGTATAAAAGAAGTAAAGGGAGGATTATTAAATTTATGTGAATATTTAGGTATAAATGAAAATGAAGAAATATTTTTTCATAATTTATTTACAAATGAATATAAATGGAGAAAATTTGACCAAAATAAATTTATAATTATTCAAAATAATTCTTTTAATATTATAAATAATGAAGAAATGTATAATTTTAATAAAGATACAAATGAAAAATTTATTTATTCTTTTCAATGGTATAAATTAATTTCTTTTAAAAATGAAATTCAAATGTTATCATTTATTGAAATATTAAAAAAATTAAGAAGACTATGTACAAATGATTTTTTTTATACTAAAAATATATTTGCTCAAGAAATAAAATCTATACAAAGAATTCCTGCTAATGAAATTATATATGGACAAAAAATAAATGAAGAATTATTGTATGATATATTAAAAGAAGATGAAAATAGTAAAAATAATTTTAATATAATTATATCTTTGAATAAAATAGAATTCAAAAATGATTTTAATATTGATTATAATTCTATTATTAATTTAGAAATAATAAGTAAGTCTCTTGATATAGATATAAAAAATGAAATAAATTTAATTGAAATTTTTATGAATAATATGCGAAAATATAATAATAAAATTATACAGAATAATTATATAATTAAATCATTAAAAAAAAATAAAACTGATAATAACGAAAATTATAAAGTTTGTTTTATGAATAAAATAAGTTTAAATGAAAATTATTTTAATAAAAATAATGACAAGATAATTAACGGTGATTTATTGCCAGAAAATGAAAAAATGATAGATTTAAATATTAATATAGCTAAAGATAATATTATTCAAATAAATTTAGATTTTATTTCTGAAGACCAAGAATATAACTTATATTCCAATTTTGATATAAATAAAGATATATTTAATTCATTTATATTGAAAAAAATAATAAGAGAAAATGAAAATAATGGAAATTATAATTATAATAATATTTTTGCCGATTTTCTCATTTTGCCTATTTATTTAAATTCAGAGAATAATAGGCAAATAAATGATAATATAGTTGGAATTTTAACATTTCAAATAATTTGTATTAATAATAATAATAATAAAATAAATAATATAGATATTGATTCATATAATTTAATATATAACAAATTAATTTCAGATTATATTTATTTATGCTTTAAAAAAGGAAATAATATATTTGAAAATGGATATATTAATGGAAATATAATAAATGATAATGAAAAAAATGATAGATTCAAAGAAAATGAATTAATTAATATTTTAGGTACTTATGAACCTAATATATTTATAAATTATATATTATATAAAATATTTGAGTATTATAAAAAATCATTAAAGGAATTAATTAATGAAAATAATTTAGATAAAATAAGTTATTTTATTAATATAAAAGGATTAGTTGATGAAGAATATATTCCAAATTTAAATGATTATAACAGTAAATATCTTTTTAATAAATTATCAAAATATTTATATAAATACAAAAGAAATAATTTTTACTATCATTTTACTGAAAATTCTTGGATAAATTTATTAATTAATTTACCATTAAACAACAATAATATAGAAATAATAAATGATATTTATTATAATTTTCCATCAAAAGAAAAATTAATAAGTTTGTATAAAAGGAAAGATAACACCTTTTTTAAAATAAGAGATTTGATATATATGGGATTACCAAATGATATTTCAAGAAAAATAATATGGGATAAATTATTAAATATTAATGATTTAGTTAATAAAACAGCAAATAAATTAATTAAATTAAAGATATATGATTTTACTCAAGATGGAGAAACAACTTGTAGTAATAATTTTAAAAATGAATATAATAAGGAAAAAGGGGAAATATATACTTTATTAAGTGATATAACAAAAAATAATTTTTTAGATGATTATTTTTCTATAATGGATACTATTATAGATTTAGATATAATGAATTTGAAGGAAATATCAAATAATGATTATAATAATTTTGAAATAATCAAACAAATAACTAAAACTTTTTATCAATGGACTTTATTAAATGTAGGCTCAACTTCTGAAGCAAATGCTATAAACAAAGCAAGTGAAATTCAAGATATGAATGAAATCAATTATTTTTCTTTTAATAGTCAATCAAATTTATATTGTTATTATAGTGGTATTTTATATTTAAGTGATAAATTATTCAATTATTTTAAATCTCCATCTGAAACTTTTTGGTATTTAATTGGATTAAGTCAAGTTATTCCTATGTTCAATATTAAATATAATTCTTATGAATTATCAATATATATTCTAGTAATTAAATTAATTTTAGAACAACATCATTTTAATTTATATAACAAATTAATAAGCTTAAATTTTCCTTTTGAATATTTTATTTCTAAACATATAGCATCATATTATAGTAGTTTTTTTTATGATATAGATTTATATATGAAAATTTCTGATATTCTTATTTTTGAAAGTTCAATTGCTTCAAATAATAATTTAGATTCAATTAATCACCTAAGATTTTTATGTAGTATAGCTTTAACAATTTTGGTTGAAAATGAAAATAAATTTTTATCTGTGGATAATATTTTTCAACTTGAAAATTTATTTAAAGTTTTAAAATTTAAAACTTATAATAATCAATTATTTTTCAAAAAAATATATGATAATATAAATAAATATTTTATAGATATTAATTCAAAAAATAATGAAAATAATTTATATAGTATTGCAAATAAAAAATGGGATAATAAAAGAAAAAAAATTGAAAAAATATTAGATAATGATTATTACTCATATATTAGAGATAATTATAAATATATGGAAAAAAAGTTTAAAAATCTATCTTTAATTATTCATAATAATTATATTCCTATAGAAAATTTAAAAGAAGAAAATAATGATAATAAAAATAATTTAAATGATAAAACAAATAGAATAAATATAAATATATGGAAATATATTATTAGAAATTATTTATATAATCATGATGAAGAAAATAATAATAATAATCAAAAAAATATATTAAGTAGAGGGGTATTAATAATTTTAAGAGAGATTAAAAAATTAAGCTTTGATAAAGAAAATAATTTTAATTTAATAGGAAAATATAATTTTGATTGTTTTATTGAAAAGGGAAAAGTGAATAAAATAAATAATAAAATAATTATTAATGAAAAAGGTCAAATATATAATATGATGAACAATTCAGAATGCCTTATAAATTATAAATATTATTATAAAGATTATAATATTTTATTATTGTCTTTATCTAATGAAAAAAATGAAGAATTATTTCAATTTAAATTAAATTTAAATAACATAAATTTGTTAAAACCATTAAGATTAGAAATTTGTTCTCATAAATCTTCTATAAATTCAAATGCTGCAATTTTAGAAATTTCAATTTTAAAATATAATGATTTTATTTTGAATGATAATTATTGCAATTTATATCTTTGTCTTTTTTCTCCAAATGATTATAAAATAGATAATGAAATAAACAAAAAATTTTTAGAAATTAATAATTTTCCAAAATTAAATATATCAAATGAGGAAAATGATAATGAAGAAGATAATATATGTAAAAATATCTATAATAATTATCATGAAAAATTACCTTTAATTTACCAATTTTATTTGGATAAATATTTTTTATGTGATAATAAATCTTTTAATGAAAAAATAAATGAAGAAACTATTAAAGAAATAAAAAAAATAATTGGTGAATTATTTATATTTAAAACAAATGAAATTCATTTTATTGAAGATATTATTAAATGGTTTAATAAAAATAAGAAAAAATATGGTATAACTATTATGGAAATTTTAATATATTTATTTTTGGATAATAATATAATGAATCAAAATGGAAACGATATTTTATATAATTTATTCTGTTTTACATCTCTGAATAATAAAAAAAATATTGTTACTATCTCTTTAGTTATAGAATTAGTTTATAGTTTATATAAAAAATATTGCATTTATTATTCATATAATGATGTAAAAAGAATGGTAAATTATTATTTTCAAAAAGAAAAATATCCTTCTATAAAAAGTGTTTTAATATTTAATTATCAAGCAATTGATAAAATAGAGGAGATAATAAAAAATAAGAATAGATATGATATAAAAAACAATTTTAACAATATTAATAATATTATTAATTATATTGATATTACAGATTATTTTATTTATATTATGAACAATTTTGAAGAAATATGTAAATTATATGGAATTTATAATAATAAACTTGATATAAATCCACAAAGTAAAAATAATGTTATTTTAATTTTAAAAATTATATTATGTAATTTATTTTTAAAAAATAAAAATAAAGATGATAATATTTATGATTATAAAATATATGATTTTATAGTTATTGAATATTTAAAAGAATACACAAATGAAGAATTTTATTTTTCTTTTGAAATAAATGAAGAAAAAAATATTTTTGATATTTCATTTATTGACAAAGACAAAAAATATTCAAATAAAAATGATAATCAATATAATTATAACCTTTCATCAGATAAAAGCATTAGTATATATGAATCAATCATATTTTATGCAAATAATAACTTTTTATTTAATAATTCAAATAATGATTATATTGAATATGATATTTCTTTTTATGAATTTAAAAATTTATTTTTTAGTTTACCTTATTTAAATGATTTATTATGGAAAAATTGTTATAAATTAAATAATTCAAAAAAAAATATAAATAATAATAATATATCAATATATAAATCTATTTCAAATAAAAATATTCTATATAATAGAGTAAATATTAATATAATTAATTATGGAAAAAAAATAGTTCAATTTATTTTTGTATCAAATGTCCAATCAAATAAAAATTTAAATTATAGTCCTAATTTTAGTCATAGTTTTAATAGTATAATAATAAATTATAATATTTATTCAAATTTTATAATTAAAAAATTATATGATATAATAAATAATAAGATAGAATATCAAGATTTATCAAAATATTCTACTAAAGATAATAATTTTGAAAATGATATACAAATAATAAAAGATTCATTATCAGATTTTAAATATGTATTATTTTATTCTATAAATAGTACATATAATTATAATTATTCTATAAATCATTATAATGATTATATAGATAATAATAGTAAATATCATTTTTTAGAACCTTTATTACCTTTATATATTAATTTTAATTTTTCCGAGTTAAAAAATAATTCTATTAATTTTAATATAGATATTACATATAGTTTTTGGAAGAAAAAAAATAATATTATAAAAAATAAAGGATATGCAAAATTTCCTTTAAATTCTCAAAATGATTTTTATCAATATAGAAAATGCCTAATACAATTTGAAAATATTCAAAATTCAATTGATAAAAAATATAAAATTAAATTTAATTGCTTTAATAAATTTAATAAATATGAAAAAAAAATGAAAAAATTATTTAGTCCAATTATTGAAAATAATGACAAAGAGAATGATATCGAAGGAAATATTATTTCTTTTAATGATGAAAAAAATATAGGGAAAAATATATTGATTAATAGAAATAATAATTATAATTGTCTATAGGTAATAAATAATTATTTTTTTTGGATAATTATTAAATATTTTTTAAAATATAATTAATATTTTTTATTTCATTTTAGTAAATAGTTCTTTTTTATATGGGGATTGGGGATTGGGGATTGGGGATTGGGGATTGGGGATTGGGGA
>JAJJLB010000100.1:0-10248 GCA_023806845.1 Diplodinium flabellum
CCAATCCCCAATCCCCAATCCCCAATACCCATTTAAATTTTGAAAAGAAAATAATTATATTTAAATAAAAAAAATTATAAATTATTATTCATACTAATAATAATTTTATTATATTTATTTTAGAATTAATTACTAATAAATACTAATAAATGAATAAAAATTTTATAAAAGTAAAATAAATAATTAAAAAAATCTTCAAATTACTCATTATTTAATATATATTCCCATAAAACAATATTTGCATCATTAAAATAATTATTTTTATTCATAATATTTGCATAATATTCTACATTTTCTTTTTTAGGAAAAATCAATGAAAATCCTGTTGTTTCAGCTCTTAATTTTTCTTCATTAAACATAGTTATCATATTTTTATAATATTCATCATTATATTCAGGTATTTTAGCTTTTAAATTATTTTGATCAAAATGTTTTTCTATTTTTAACTTATTATTAATTAAATTAGTATTCTTATTATTATTATTCATTTTTATTTTCGGCAATTTTATTTCCTTATCTTTTTTATCATTTTTTTTATTAAAAGATATATTATTATTATTATTATAATTATATATTTCTTCATTATTATTATGATTAAAAGGAGCAATTCCAATAATATTAAAAATATCAATAATTAAATCAGTTTTTATACTTAAATCAAGTGGGGAAGTACAATGTAAACTGGGATTTACATTAACTTCAAGAAGCCAAGCTTTTAATGATTCATCTATAAGAATATCAAATCCATATAATTCAAATAAATTATTATTTTTATTTCCAGACATTTCTCTACAATTATATTCAAAGACAGTTATAAATGTTTTAATTACAATATCTTCTATTTGTTTCCATATTTTATCAAAATCATTTATATTTATTTTTTTAAAATAATTTTTATATTCAACTAAAGACCATTTACTTGAATCATCATCTTGTTCATTTTCTTCTTCAATTTCTTCTAAATCATCAATTTCTTTATTATTTTTTAAATTTTTTTTATAATTAGGATTTTTTTTATTAATAGAATAATTTGTTAAATGTATAAATACATTATCATAATTACCTTTTGTATAATTCTCTGTAGCAAAACGGACTAATCCATTATAATATAAATATATTTTTAAAGGAGTAAAAGAACCAACTAAGACATATATTCTTAAATCATATTTTTTATTATTTAATAAATGTGGCTTATCTAAATATTTAGCAATTAATAATTGGTAATTATTATCTTTTAAATCCTTAGTATTATTTTTATTAATTTTTTTATATAATTCCTTATATTCATTTTCACCGCAAAGTAATCGTATCCCCCTGCCCCTTGATAAATTAACGGGCTTTACAATCCATATACTTTTTTTATTTTTTTTTATTTCATTTTCAAAATTTTCAGTATCCATTGGCAAAATGAATGTTTGTGGTAAATAATTATATAAATCTGGAACTATTCTTTTATAATATTTATAATGTTTATATAAATTATCTTTCCTTCCTAATTGATATGTGCATGGAAAATGATTAAATTTTTGATATAAAGATAAATTTCTTATTAATAAACGCATTTTATCTGGATGTAATAATTTCCATATAATATTACAGTTATCAAAATTCTGAATCATTGCTATATTTCCCTTTTTACAAGTATCTATAATACATTTTGGTATATTTCCAAAAAAATTCATTCTTGGGCGATATGCCTGAGGTAAAGTATAATTTTCTATTATTTCAAAATTTTTATTTAATTTAAAATCTAATTCATCTGGATTATATTTAGAATTTTTTATAAATAAAAATATATTATTTGTTTTAAAAAAATGAAAAATAGAAAATTCATTTATTAATTCTTTATTAAGAATTTTTATTTCATTAATAATATTATCTTTAGCATTGTCTTTTATATTTTCTTTTGTTTCTTCTTTTTCTATATTTTTATTTTTAATTATTTTTTTTGTTGTAGCTGTATTATTTCTTTTTATATTAAAATTTTTATCTTTATTTGATATTCTTTCTGAAATTATTTTTCTATCTTTTTCTTTTTGTTGATTAGTTATTTTTTTATTCAAAATTACTCCAGAATTTTTTCTTACTAATTTATTTTTATTAAAAGTATTATTTCTATTAATTGAAGGATTTGAAAGATTAGAATTTATTTTATTATTTAAATTATTTATTTTTTCTATATTTTTATTTGTTTTATTTGTTCTATTAGTTTTAGTTGTATTTATAACATTTTTATTTATATTTTTAATAATAACCTTATTATCATTTTTAAATTGTTTTATATTTTGTCTAACAGAGTATAAATTATTTGATGGTTTATTTAATAAATTAGAAATATTTTTATGTGATTCTTGCTTTAATGATGGTTTATTATTTTTATTTATTCTTGTTTTATTATCTAATTGAGTAAGGTATTTTTCTTTATTTCTTAATTTAGAATTATTAATTATTTATTTAATAAAAATAATAAAAATTAAATTTAATTTTAATTGAATTTAATATATTCAAAAATAAATGAAGAAAAAAATAACTTTTGAACCAAAATTTTCTTTAGCTAAAAAAATATCAATTAAAGCATTAGATTTCGAAAAATTACCAAAACAATTTATGAGTTCAAATAATTGCAAAGAAAATACATTTTTTAATATAACCAAAAGTTCATCTAATTTAGGCTTAGATAATATGCAATCATCTTTAAGAAAACAAAATAAAAATACATATTATGTAAAACCCTTAACCAGCAGGAGTAGAAATGATAATATAATAAAATTAAATGATATTCCAAAAACTTCATATATAAATGTAACACCAGTTCAAAAAATGAAACAAATATCCAGAAATAAAAATATAAATAATTTATTTACTCAAAGTATATATCAATCTTATTATAAGAGCAGTAATAATAATAACAACAATATTAATCATAATAGATCTTCAGCAAAATGTTTAACTTTTAATACTAATCAATTTCAAAATAGTAATAATAAAAATACTATTAATGTAAATCATTATAATAATAATAATTATTTTGTCCAATTCAATTTATTAAATAAAATGTCTTCTGGTAATGGAAGCTCTAAAAATTTGTTAAATTCAAATATTATTGTAAATAATTCAACATATAATTTCAAAAGAAAGAATAAAGAAAACATTAATTCAACTTTAAATAATAATTATATTAATAAATTTTTAAATAGTAATGATAATAATTTTAATAATATCAATAATTCAAATTATAATTCTCATGACCTACCAAATGGGCATAAAAATTCTGCACCAAAGTTATTAATTAATGGTTATAAAAGTAATTCAAATAATTCAAATGGAAAAAATTTCAGAGGTTCTGTTAATAATTTTGGTTCTTTATCATATAAAAAATTTGGAATAAAAGTTAGAAAAAAAAAATTTTTGAATAAAATGGGTGAAGAGGCATTTTTGGAAGAAAAAATTCAAAAAATGTTGAATTTGGAATTTTTTAAAAATTTTGATAAATTAAAAATATTTATATTATGGAAAAATTATAATAATGACAATACAAAAAAATATAAATATTATTATTTAAGTGAATTTTTAGATAAAAAAATAATTAATTATTATTATAAAAATAAATTAATAAAAAAGTATAACCAAATAAAAAAAGAAGAAAAAACATGGAAAAAATTGGTAATCCCACAAAATAATTTAGAAATAAATGAGCAAAATAAAGGTAGTATATTAATATTATTAACTGAATATGCAAATAATACAATACAAAATATATTTTTTAATAATAGAATAAAAAATTTTAATCATATAATATTACATTCAACATCTTTATATATATTTGAATTAATGATAAATCAATTATCTATAGCATTATCTAAAATAAAATATGTTTTTAAATATTATTATGATGAAGGAAAAAAAGCTATTATAAAAAGGCCTTCTGCTACAGAAATAAAAGAATTATTACTTAATATTAATAGAATTATAGAAAAGCCAAATATTTTAAATAAAGCTTTTCAAGATTTTATTATTAATTTATCTAAATATATCGCAAATTTAAATTTAAATAAAATCAAAGCTAAGCCAATAGTTTCACAATATCTAGATTTTTATAGAGGTATTAATAATATTAATAGTAATAATATACAAAAATTTTTTCAATTTGGAAGTATTTTTAATGATTTTTCTAATCTTCAAAAAAAAGATACAACTTATATTATTAAAGAAATAAAAAATTCATTAAAAATCAATGAAAATAATTTATTTAAATATTATTTTTTGGAAGACTTTAATGATAATGATAATTTTTTCATTTTATTATACAAAATTTTGCCAATTAAATCAACAATTTTAGAAATAGAAGAAAAATTTAATGATTTAATTAATAAAGGTGATAATATATTTAAAAAAGATATTGAAACAGTAAATAATATTCAAAAGGATTTAGATAATTTAAAAGAAAATATAGACAATATATTAAATGAAATACAAGATAAATATAATGAAGATTTAATTGACGGTAAAGTACAAGATATAAATATTATTTTACCTTATTTAATGTTTCAATTAATAAAAAATAAAATTATTGTTAAAAATTTATTTAAAGGAATATCTTTATTAGAAACTAATAAAAATTATTTATCTTTAAAAAAAAATAAAGATATATATAATACATATAATAAATTATATAATAATGGATATCTTGATTTTGATAATATTATATATTTATGCTTATATGACAAATATTTAAAATTATTAGAAATACAAATATCTGATGATATAACAAAAAATATAAATTTATTATATAAAATATTAATATATTTAGAAGAAATGAATAATATTCATAATAAAATAAATGTTTTTGAAGAAAATAAATTATCTCAAAAAATAAATTTGTTACATAATAATGTAAATAATAATAAAAAAAATGAAAAAATAGAGAAATTAAAAAGATTAGTACTTAATGAAAATAAAAATAATAAAAATAAATATATTAAGAAAAATAATAATTTTAATGAATCGTATCAACAAATAATTTCTCATTATATTAAATATGAAATGAATACTAAAGATAGTAATGATGATAAACCTAATATTTCAATATTAGAAAAAATTTTATTTGAACAAATATGCACTCTAAATAATAAGAAAATAAATAAGATAGATTATGAAAAAGATATTTTAAATAAAACAGGAGATATAAAAATATTAAAAGAATTAAAAGTAGAAGATAAAAATTCTAAAAAAATTATATTACCAGAAAAAATTAAGAAAAAGGAAGTAACATATCCCTATCCCAGCCTTCTTTTTTTATCTGAAAAAGATTTATCATCTATATCAATTTCAGAAAAATTATCATTAAAAGAAATATCAAAATATTATAATTTAATTCATCCAGGGCAAGAATTAGAAATAAAAACAATGTCCGTAAATAAAAATATAATTTCAGGTATTTATTTATTTAATGAAAATAAAAAAGAAAAAGAATCTGATATATTTAAATTAAGTAATCCAATCCAAATTTCTCCTATATATAAATCAAATAATAATAATGTTTTATATAATTTAGGTATTTTATATAAAAATATAAAAAAAGAAATTGATAATTCTTTAACTAAGCAATTAATGCAATCTTTAAATTTATTTCCACAAAAAGAATTTCATGATTGGGTGAATTACACATATAATCAAATATCAATATGTACTTTATGCTTAATTTTTACACATGAAATATCCAAATTATTAATATCCGAAAATAAAAATAATAGTAAAAATAATAAAGAAAAAATATTTATTAAAGATTATAAATTAATAAATGAAAAATATAACCATTTTTTGACAAAAGAATGTATTTCTATAAATAATATAAAAGATAAAATAAATATAGTTTTAACAATAATTTCACAAATGAATATTGTTGATGCTTTGATTCAAAATGATGTACATGATATAAATTCTTTTAATTGGCTGAAATATATACGACATTTATGGGATAAAAATAAAAAATCTGTAATTATAGAATGTGGGGGATGGGCAAATTATCAAATGAAACAATTAAATAAATATAGATATAAATTATTACTTTCTCCTGATACAGATAAGATTTTTTTATTTAATAGTAGTTGTTTCAGAGAAAAAAGTGCTTCAATAATAAAAGTTATAAATAACAAATATAATAATAATTCATATAAAGAAATTTTCGAAGAATATTGTTCTTTATTTTGGACGAATATGATAAATATAAATTTATTTATTACACCAAATGAAGATATGAAAAAAATATTTGATGTTTGTACAACTGATTGTAATTGGATTTATGTTGAAAATTTAGATTTATTTAAAAATAATAATGATAATGATTGTATTAATAATTTAATTTATTTTTCAAAATTTATACAAACAATACAACAAGAAATAATTTTAAATGATATTAAAAATAATGAAGGAGAAAAAATGTTTTGTTTAATGGGTTGTATTAATGTAGATGATAATATTAAAAATAAATGTGAATGCTTAAAAGGTTCAAGTAGAATATTAAATTTTATTAAACCTGATATAGATTTTTATTTTAATATTTATTATAAATTAATTCATTATTTAACTGAAAATAAAAATATTGATAATAAAAATAATAATAAATATTTATATGATATTCTATTAAAAAAAGAACAAGTAATAAGAGATAAATTAAAAGGATTTTACTTTGATTTTGATTATTTTAATGAATTTTTAATATATATATTAAAAACAAAATATAGAAATTTAAACTTAATTAAATTGGATGGAAAAATAGAAGATATATTTATAAATTTTATAGATAAATATTCAAATAAATTTCTAGGAATAAATAATAGAAATTATATTGAAGATAATATAATAATAAAATATTTTGAAAATAATAAAATATTAGTTGATAATGATAGAATACAATTTTTTAAATATTTATTTTTTATAACACAAAATAAATATTTAAAAAAAGATATTATAATAAAAGGATATTCCAGGCATTTTATAATTAATTCTTTTAAAAAATTTTATTTTGAACAAACAAATCAAAAATTAAATGATAAAGATGATATTATTAATGGAAATATAAAAATTATTTATTATAAAGAGAATGAAAATAAAACAGATAATAATAATATAAATAATGAAAATAAAAAAATAGTTAATTTACCAGCCCCAAAGATAAAAATACTTTTAAAATATTTTTTTGAAATTATTTCCCAAAAATTGAAAAAATTAAATTTTACATTAAATGAAAAATATCAGATAAAATTAATTGAATATATTATAAAAATTATAAAAAATAATTCAAATAATATTATTTCTTATAGAACATTATGTAATTTTAATAATTGGATTAATAAATTAATAGATATAATTGAAAAAAATCGAAAAAAAATAAATGATATAATTTTATATAATATTGTTAATGAATGCTTAATAATATCTTTAAATCATGAAAAAAATATAATAAAAAATATCATTGACACAACTAAAGAATATTTTGAGTCTATAATATATAAGTCTTTATTCGATAATTTAAATAATTTTTATAATAAAAATGATAATAAATATTTTTATTATGATTTAGATAAAATGAGTTTTAGATTTTATAAAAATAATTTAGATTATATTAAATCATATAAACAATATACAGATAATATATTTAATAATACTAATAATATAATTTTTGTTTTTTCAGAATATTATGCGAATAAAAATGGAAAAGAAATAAATATTATTTTTGAAAATGACTATAATAAAATATTTATAACAGATGAAATTGATAAATTATATAATAGTGATAAATATAATAATTATTCTCAATGTTTAAAAATTTTTTCTGGATATGATATAACATATGGTAGTCAAAGCATTAATAAGGCAATAACTAATAATAATGAAAAAGTTTCTAAAATTTTGGAAAAAATAAATAATATATTTTTTGATAAATATTTATATATATTATCTAAAATTAATATAATAAATTATACAAGAGATGAACTCATGTTTATTTACCATATGATTGATATAGATTATAAAGAAATTTATAATGAAAAAAATATAAACCGTCCATTGGATATTATCAGAGATATTTATAATATTTTTCCAAAATCAAATTTTTATATCAATAGTAATAATAAATTATTGATTTATTTATTTAAAAATAAAATATTGGTTGGAGCTTCATCTATTAATTTTAATATTGAAAAAAATAATATGTATTTCATTGGTAATAATATTTATTTAAATTTATCAAATGATTTATGTATCATAATAGTAAAAGAAATATTATTATCATTTATTAAAAATAATATGAAATATAAATTTTTATTAAAAATATTAAAATTGCAAAATAACAAAGATAAAGATGATGAATTTAATTATAATTATCCAGAAGTAAATGAAATAATTTTAATATCTAAAATGCTAAATGATATATATAATATTCCATCTGAATTTTCATTTAATGAAAAGTATCAAAATAATCCCCAAAGTTTATCAATTTTTGAAAAACTTTTTTATAATATCGGAATACCAAATAAATATTTAATGAAAGATAATTATTATAATTGTAGAATAATTATCCAGTTTCTTAAATATGGCGAAATTAGGGAAGAAAAGCTTAATTATAAATGTTTATCTTCAATTTCTGAATTATTTAATAATAATTCATCAAAAATTAATGATATATCCATTTTAATAAATGAAACTTTAACTAATTACAAAGATTTAATATCAAATAAAAAAGAATATATAAATTCAAAATATTACTTTTTTAAACAAATAATAATATCTTCTAATTTAAAAGAAAATATATATAATTCAATTTTAGAAAAAATATATTTATCAATGTCAAATCATTTTTTATTTTCTTTATTACTTACATTAGAAATAATGTTAAATAATTTTGAAATATCTTTAATTGAAAAACAATTTTTATTAAATTATTTAAAACAAAATTATACTTTTCCAAGTAATAATACAATTAAATATAAATATGAAACAGAATTAGAAACTAAAAAATATGGATATATTAAAGAAAATGGAAAACATTTAATAAATTTTTATACACAAAAATCAAAATCAATAGAAAATAATTATTTAAATATATTATCAAAATCATTAGATAATATAAATAATAAATATTTTTTTACTTCATGTTTAAAAAAAATAGAAAGAGATATAGATAAATTATTATATTATATAACATTTGTACCAGAACAAAGTAGTTCAATGTTTAAATATATAATAAATAAATATTTATTAAAAATAATTAATTTTAGTAAATTTAATATAAATGATGCATTAAGTAAAAAAACAACAAAAGAAAATTTCATACCTATAACAGTCAATGCCTTCCCAAGTATAAATGTTATTAATTTCTTATGTTCATTATCAGCATATTATGAAATTACTTTTTATATTGTAAGAAATGGAAATATATATAATTATAATATTATAGATAATATTAATTATGGATATCAATATTTAATAGATGGGGAAGTATTTGAACTTATCAAAGAAGGAATGAAAAAGGGGTATTGGATATTAATATGTGAAAAAATAGATAATATTAAATTTATGAAAATATTATATGAATTATATAATAATTTAAAAGAGATAAATAGTATAAATAAAAAATTCAAAATTTTTTTTGATGAAAAATTAATTGAAGATAATTGCCAAAAAGCTATTGAAAATAATACAATGATAATAAATATAAATTATGAAAATGTGGATGATCTAGAGGCTGCCCATGATATATGGGTAAATGTTTTAGAAGAAAAAATTTTAACTGATAGTGTTATGAATCAGACTCAAAAAGATGTTTTAGATATTATTGAAGATTCATCTGATGACAAAACTAATTTGATGGGACCTTCAATTAGTAATACAGGGGAAAATAAAAATATAAATGTTAATAGTATAGGAAATTCTATAATAAGTATAAAATCATTTTATAACAATCCCAATAATAAAAATAAATGTGGGAATATAAAAGTACAAAATAATTTGGTTGAAATAACTAATTGGACTTTTTTAAAAGATGTTTAAAGAAAAATATTTTTTTAAAAATGCATTTTTGTAAATTGAATAGGATAAAAGTTATTTTATTTTATTATTATATTTATTTTATAAGATAAAAATAATTATTATATATTAATTATTTATTTATATTTTTTAAATTGTTTTAATTATATAATAATAATTCTTAAAAATAATTGGGGATTGGGGATTGGGGATTGGGGATTG
>JAJJLB010000101.1:0-10208 GCA_023806845.1 Diplodinium flabellum
CAATCCCCAATCCCCAATCCCCAATCCCCATTAAAGATAACTAAAAAAAATTTAATAATTTAAACAATGTTAATAAAAAATAAACAGATTTATTTTTTTATTAAAATTTATAAAACATATAAAAAATTTATAATTTATATAATAAGCTATTTCTTTCTTTATCTAATAAAAATCCTTCATTTTCTTTTTTATTCTTCAAATTAATAAATACTTTTATTAGAAAATAAGTAACAAATATTAGCATAAATAACAAAATAAGAATAATAATTATCCAAGTAAAATCAAAAGTGAATTTTTTAATAACTTTCTTTGTATTGAAATCAATAAGATTATAAGAAAAATATTCAATATTTCCATCATTTAATACTTCCCCTAAAACACTTATAAAATATTTACTTTTATTTAATGCTCCAAAATTTACTATATAATTAATTGAATCGTTTTCTAATTCTTTTGGAGTTAAATCTTTTCTAAAAGATATGATAGGCATTTCCTCAACTAAAATATTTTTAGGATTTTTATTTTTTTCAAAACTAAATGAATTATATAATCTAATTAAATAACTCACATTATAATTAAAATAAGTTTTATTTTCATTGAGGATATTTGAATGATTTAATATAAAAATATGATTGTTATCTTCATCCATTCTTTTCCACTCAATATCACTATTATTTAAATTAAATTTTGTTAATATATCTTTTTTAGTAATATATTTTAGTAAAATTGTTCCTATATTATTAGTGTTTGAATTTATATACAAAGTATATTCTATTTTACTATCATTTATTATTGAATAATAATTTTTTCCATTAATAGTTTCAATATTATTAAAATTGATATTTCCAATGGAAAATTGAATATTTTCATTTGTAGATAATTCTAAGTATAAATTTTTATATTCTTTAAAAGGTTTTGATAATTTTATTTCTTGTTTTTTATTATTTATTTTCATTTCTAAGTAATTATTTCTTGGGAATTCGATTTTATTATCTATTTCAAAAGGAATAATATCTAGGGAAACTCTTTTATAATTATATACATTTAATAAATTCTTTTCAATTATAATATATATATAAGTTATATTTACTAAATATTTTTTATTTATATAAATATATCCTCTTCTTAGATCATAATAATATTTTGATAATTGTTTTAATTCATTTCCTTCATTAAGTTTCGGTAAATCTGATATATTTTTTGATTTTATTAAATTATTGGTAAGATAAATTTTAATATCGAATTTCTCATTTGAAGTATTAAACACTGCATTTTTACTCTTATTTTGATTTAATAATTCTGAAAATCTGAAATTTATATGCAAATCATTAATATTTTGATTTAATTTTAATTTAAGTTTTATAGGGAAAATATTTGATTTGTTTCCATCTTTGAAATAATTTAAATTATTTGTTTTTCTAAATATCAATTCATCATAATCATTTTTATTTTCTCTTTCTTCAACATTCATATAAAAAATATAATTTTTGTCTTTTGAATTTTTTTTTGCCTCAAATTGAATATTCTTAGATTTTAATATTAATAATATTTTTTCTTGATTATCAAAGCTTAATAAATATTTAATTATTTCATTATTATTTTTTAAATAAAAAATGCCATTTCCTTCTATTAAACTTATATCAATTTTATATAAACTATTTTCAATTAAATTATCTATAATTTCATTTCTCTTAAAAGTATCTTCACTAATTATAAAAATATTTTGCATATAAGGAATTATTTCTATATTTAATGAAATATAAAATTGTGATACAATAAATGAAATATTTTTAATTTCATTAATTTTTGAATTAATTTGTATTTCCATCAGTAAATCTTCTTTTTTTGGTATATCTTCTAAATTAATAATTAATCTATTTGATATTAATGATGTTTTGGAAGAAATATTATAATTTCTACTTAATTCAAAATCTCCAATATAGCCCTTTTCTTTCATATTTATTATTTTTGTATAAATTATAGTTTGCTCATCATCAGGAATATATAATATGATATTTTTGTTATTAAAGTAATAGAATTGATAAATAGGTAATAATAATTTACATGGTATTTCACAAAATTCTGGGATATTTTGAGAAATATATTTAGGAACTTTATTATTCATTATATATATTGAATAATAAATGATTTCATTTTCTTTTTGATTATCGCTAAATATTATAAAATTAATTTTATTAATATTATCTCTTTCATTATTATGAATTAAAAGATATTTATCTTTTTTAGGTTCAAATGGATTTTTACAACTTGCTTCTTTTTCTCTTTGATCTTTTGGCTCCTCAATATAATAGCACATTTTACATTTTTTACAATTAAGAACTATTTTTATTGGGTCATTTTTAAAATAAATATCAGTATATAATTTATTTTGAGTATTATATAATAAGACTCCATAAATATTTTGATTCAAAGGAACATTTAAAAAATTATTTTTTGAATGTCTATAAATATAAAATAAAGTTCTCTCATTAATTTTATCTATCTCAGAAATATATATAACAATATATGCTTGACATATTGAATAAGAACATTCATCAGCATTGGCAAAATTATAATTTGAATTATCTCTATCTTTAAAATGACTTTCTGTTGGTAAATTATGTTTATTATTATAATATGAATAATTGGATAATTTGATTTCCTTTTTATTTTTATCTACATTTTGGATAACTTTAAAAGTTGCCTTTCCTTTACAATCAAAATAAATTTGAAATTTTTCGTTTATTTGATAATCAAAATAATAGTATATATAATATCCTTTATTTATAAGTCCATATTCAATTTCTTCATCATTTAAATATGAAGGTAATTTTCTTCCATTTATTTTTATTTTAAAATCTACTTTTATTTGAGGAGAACCTTTTTCAAGTTCAATTATAATTTTGATTATTCTGAAATTATATAATTCTTCTAAAGAATTATTATTAGCTTTTATTTCATTTAACTTAATTTCTATTATTTCATTAAAATCACTTATAGTTTTGTTTATTATATTATTATTAATATAATATTTGAATACTAAATTTAAATCAGTTTTTTTATTAATATAAACTAATATATTATTATTGTTTTTATTTTCTTTGGAAATTAGATAATTAATTATTGTAGAATTAAATCTTTCTTCTTTTTCAAAGAAATAATTTTGATATATTCCTTCATCAATTATTAATTCTTTAAAATTTTTTAAATCTCTATTACGTGTTATTTCAACTGCAGATATTGTCAATTCACATATATCATTTTTACCAAAAATACTTGAATAATATATTTTAATAGTATCATTACTATCAATAATAAATTGATTATTATATTCCTCTATTATTTGCTTTCCAATATTGGAATAATTTAAATTACAATTTATAGAATTTATTGTTATAAGATAATGATTACTTATATTTTTTTGATTTTTATCTTTAAAATAATAAAAATATTCTATATCTGGATTAGTTATTATACTATAATGCATTTCTCCACTAGTCAAATATATTTTTCTTTCATTTTCATTATTTTCATTAATAACATAATAAAATATATTATAAAAAGTATTTTTCTCACCAGTAACTTTAATATTAAATTCATTTATTTTATCAAATTTATTTTCTAAATTATAAATAAAAAATATAGTGTTATTATTAAATTGATAATAATTTTCTATTTTATTATTTTCTTCAGTGTGATTAATATCATTTACTAAAATATTTGCATTTCCGAAATATGAATGAATTTGAATAAATAATTTATTTTTTGTATTATTAAGCTCATATTTAGGTATATTAAATATATATTTATATTCCTCTTCATTTGATTTAATGAAAGAATATATTTTTCTATTTTTATTTAACATCATTATATCTATATCATTTGACATTTCTATATAATAATTGCAAAAATCTTCTTTTATATCCTCATTACTACAATAAACTATAACAACAGGAAATGATGATTTATGATAAATATCCTCTTCTCCTTTTTCTATTTTTATATTAAAATATATATTATTATTAATTGGAATTTGCTCAGTTTTATTATCAATTTTCTCTAATGAAAAAGAACAGTAAGGAAAACTATTACATTTAGAATAATAAACTTTAGTTGCTCCTGTAATATTTTGAAAATGAATATTAATTAATTTGCTATTTTTTGAATTTTCATTTATTCTATAATATATAATTTGTCCTCTTTTTAATATTTGCCTAGTAGATATACCCTTAATTAAAGGCATAGTTAAATTTTGATTTATAATATTGTTTTTATTAATAGATAATAAATTGATTAAAACACCAGCTTCAGTATTTTCATATTTTTCTTCATTATTATCTTCACTTTTAATTTTAGATATACAAAAATCTTTTGAATTAGAATTGAAAATAAAACTATCTGATTCTTCATTAATATTTATATAATTTTCAGAAGTAAAATTAACTTGAATATTTTTATTTTTTGAAATAAAAGTTATCAAATAATTACTTATATCCTCATTTACTTTTTTATGAATTTTATAACATTCCATTTTATTATTTTCAACTCTTGAATAAATAATATCTCCAACTACTAAATCTTTATTATCATATTTTTCCTTATTAGATATAGTATGGTGACATATTTTAATAATTGAATCTCCTTCTAAAGAAAATATTAAATTATTTTCAAGATAATTATCAAAATTTTTTGAAATAAAAGAATATCCATTAAAATAAGTTCTTTCAATATTTAAATCTTTATTCATTTGTTTTACAGATACTTTAAAATCATTTATTGAATAACTTGTAAAAGTAAATAAAGATAAAATATTTCTATCTTTCATTGAATAAATAAATTTATGCTTATTATTCATTAATTCAAAATCAAAACATTCATCATCTTTAATTTTAATCTCATCTATTTTATATATTATATAATTGAATATATAATCACAAACTTGACTGCAAGGAATTTTTATATATAATTCTGAATTATTAACTTTTTTAATAGGTATAATAAGGCTAGTTCCTCTTTCAATTGTTTTAAATTCACTATCTTTATATAAATTTTCTGAGCTTTTAAAATTATTTGTATTACTTACAAAAATTTGATTATTTTCATCTAAATATTTTTTATGTTTTAAATTTAATTTAATAAAATCACCATCATTTTTTTCTATTTTTGCTCGATAAATAAAAGATTTTGAAAATTTCCCTTCATGCTTATTTTCATCTTTATTTATAGTAATATTTAAAAATGTTACATTAGATATAATATTTATTTCTACAGGATTATAAGTAAAATATTCATAAATATTTCCTTTTCTTGCTTCAGCCAATATACTTAAATAAAATAATCCATTTGGTAATTTATCAATTTTTACATTATTTGGCATATCAAAGTGAGGATTTATATATTTAATAAGCTTATAAGGCTTTTCATTATAAAAAATTGAATTAGAAAAAGATTCAGAATTATCTGAATAATCAAATATTCTTATATTATAAATAATTGTAGTTTCATCATTTATATCTTTTATAAAATTTTCAATTATTTTTGAAAAATAAATTGTATTATCTATACTATCAAAAATTACATTTGGATTTGATAAATTAAAATAATTTAATCTATTAGAATTTGACAATTTGTATTTAATTAATAAATTTGGAGAATGTATTTTATAATGAAAATTCTTTTTATTAGGATATAATAATAATATATTTTCTTTTTCATTATTTAAAAATATTTTATTAATAATTGATTTACCAAAATAAACAAAGTCATTATTAATGCTATTGATTGAAGAATCATTATTATAATAATCATTATTTTTATTAGAAATAATACTAAAATTAAAATTATTATCATCTAATATGAATTCTATTATTGAATTATTGTGTATTTCCATTTTTCTTCCTAAATTTAGTTTAGTTAATTCATTAATTGTCATTGATAAATATTCATTTATTGGGAAATAATAATTGAAAGTTAAATCAAAGACAGAAAACATAATATTTATATTATTGATATTTATATTTTCTTTGGAATATATTATAATTAATAAATAATTATTATCATTATTTATATATTTAATAAGATTTTTAGCTTGTATTAAAGTATAGCAAGATGTTATATCTATTCTATAATTTGATTCATATTTTATTTTTTCTTTTAATAAATTTATATTTTTCTTTAATTTCATAATATTAATATATGATTGATTTACATAAAATATTTCTATATCAAATATTTGTTTTGAAAATTCTTCAATTTGATAATCATTATTAATGTTTGAAATTTTGTAATTTAAATTTATATTTTTTAATTCTATATTATCATTAGTTTCAATATCTTTAGAAGAAATATTCAATTTCATGTAGAAATATAAAGGTAAAATTGTTTTATTATTATAAATATCTAAATAATTGAAATAATTATTATTTTGAAAATTTATTTCTACTATATTATTATGATTATTAGTTATAAATATTCTAATGTATGTAATAAATTCTTCTTCTCCTTCAAATTTCTCAATTTTAAATTCCTTTATTTTATTTATTTCTAAATCAAAACAAAAATGAATATTTTCTTGAATTTTATAATCTAAAACATATGTTTTTTCTAAATCATCTAAATAGTGAATTTCTCCTTTTCCTTTAATTAAATTTATTTCAATATTATAAAATCCTTTATTATAGGCTATTAATGACATATTTTTATTTATATTATCTAATTTCAATAAAGTATAATCATTTAATTGATAAATAAATTTTGTATAGTTCAATATATTATAATGAGAAGATATTGCTTTTATTTCTGAAGGATAGTCCAATTCAATTTTAATTATATATATTTGTTCATAATTATCATTAGAAAAATTTCTATTAATTATATTTTCAAAATAATTGTTTTGAATACTATCTTTATTACTATTTTTTTCATAAATATTTTCTGTTTGATTTAATAATTCGATATCATCATATTTGTCAAAATCAGTATAATTTATTTTTTTATAATATATATTTATATCTTCATTATCAGGAACAAAAAATCTTATTTTATCTATTTTATTATATTTTTCTATAGGGATAATATAATAACAAGGAGAATATTTATCAATTTTACAAAATTCATTTCTTATAGAAGTCATAAGAATAATATTTGGAGTAGTTATTCTTAAATTATAGTTTTGCTCTGAAGTTAATTCAATATCCTTTATTTTTATTGAATAATAGATTATACTACCATAAAAATCCAATATATTATATCTTAATATTTGAGAATTTAAAATAAATTGTTTATTCCCAGAGGTATCTACCAAAAAATTTGTATAATTATAAATTATTGTTATTTCACAATTATCACAATTTATATTAAAAATAATATTGTTTGTTTTTTTTGAAATTATTGTGAAATAATTATGAATTTCTTTTCCAATTAAATGCCCTAAAACATATTCATTTTCAGGTACATTAAAAGGAGGATTGTCTTCATTATTTATTATGAATTTTGAATATATATTATATTTATACATATATTCATTTGTAGTTAAATTTATATATAATTTACAATCTCCATCTTTTTTGCAATTATCAATTAAAGATTTTGGTATTTCGAAATATTTATTAAAGTAATCAAAATCAATGTCTTTTTCAATATTATATTTTGTATTCTTTAAAATAGCTTGTGCATTTCCTCCTCCTTCCATAAAATCAATATATATTTTTCCTGTCCCATTATTTATAACATCTATAAAATATATTTGTGGAAAATCCGGTATTAATATATTAGAAATAAAATTATTTTGTGGTAAATAAATAGGATTAAAAGGTTTATCATTTCCAGTTATTTGAATTATAAAACCAATATGTGTTGAAAGATCTTTTGTTATATCAAATTTATCTTTATTTTTTATTTTTATAATTATTTTACATACATTTTTGCCTTCTTCTCCTTCAAAATAACTACAACTATTTTTAATATCATTATCATCTAATAAAATAGTTTTTGATAATCTTTTTATTATATAATTTTTAAATTCATTTTGAAGGATATTAATGCTCATATTTACTGGGATTTGGGAAAATTTATGAAAATGTATTATTAATTTATTATTTTTTTCTTCTCTTTTTGTAAAAGAATAAACATATGTTACTTCTTTATTATTTTCATTTAATTGATTTTTATAATTTTGTCCATTTTGCATTTGAATTTTTGTATTTTTGTTACAAAATAAAATATTATATGAATACTCATAATCTTCACCTAAATTATAATTTTCATTATTTACGATATTAAAATTATATTGTTCATTTATTTCTTCATTAAATATCAATTGAATCAAATTAAATTCAGGATATTTATTAATAATTGCTTTTTCATTTTCATCATTAATTTCAAAATTATATCCAAAAGTATTAATATTAATTATTAAAGGATAATCATTATCTATATTAGAATTACTAATAATATATTTATTAGATAAATTATTTTTTACTTTCCCAAATAATAATATTCCTTCTTGTAAATGAAATTCATTAATATCTTCTTCTTTTTTTAATTCATAATTTATATTGAAATAAGAATTTTGTTCTTTATTAATTATAATATATAAATTAATAATTTTTTGAATAACTTCATTTTCAAATATATATATTATTTTATTTCCCAAATATTTTTTTTGATAATCTTTGATTTCTACCTTATTTGTATCTAAGAATTGAACATTAACATTTCCTGAAAGTACATTCAAATTTATATATAATTGAGAATTTTGAATAAAATCATTTTCTAAATCAATTATATAATATTCTGAATAAAAATTCTCATTATAAGAATTAATAAAAGAATAACTTATTTTATTTTTATATAAATAAGTTAATTCTTCTTCATTTTTTATACTAATTTCATATTTGCAATCATCATCATTATCTTCTTGACAATAAACCAATGCAATATAATCTTTCCCTTTTTCTAAATCCTTTGATAAATCTTTTTTAACATTTATATATCCATTTATACTTTCATATTCTTTATATGAATATATTAAATCCCCTTTTTTATATTTACAATATGGATAATTTTTGCATTTCAAAATAAATAATTTTGATTTGCCTTTAACCATATTAAAATTAATATTTATAAATGAAATCAAATCTTTAAATTTATAACAATCAGTTTTATAAAAAATGGCATTTCCTTTTGGGAGATAATATTCTGCAGAAAGTCCCCTTATTAAAGTAAAATTATTATAAATAACAATATTATCTTCATCGAGATAATATTGATCACTGGTTAAATTTAAATTTAATAATTCAAGAGATATACTTGCTTTTTTAGTTTCATTACTTCCATTTAATTCAACGCATATTTTTTCATATTCATTACCCTTTATTATATATGTCATATATTCTTTATTAATTTCAAATTCTTCATCTATTGTTGCATTTTGTAATAATATTTTAATATTTTTACTATATGTTAAAAAATTTAAAACATAAATATTGCCTTCGCTTGAATTATAAATCAAAAAACATTCTTTATCAAAATCTTTCCTTTTTAATACAATATCTATATGTTCATTTGGGCTAATTGTTTGTCTTTTATTTTTAATTGTTCTTGTTCTTATATAAATTAATTCTGAATGATATTGCACTAACTTTAATTCTAATCTTAATTTTTTATAGTTATTTAATATTTTTTCATCAATAATTAAACCATAACCATTATAAAAATATTTTTGTATAGGTAAATCAATATTTATTGACCGACCATGTTCATTAATATTGTAGGAAATAATTTCTAATTTGGTTAAGGAATTTCCCAATATTGTTAAAATAGTATCAGGTTCTATGAAATCTTCATCGAAATGTATTGTAAATATTTTTTCCTTTTCTAAAACTATTTCTTCATAAAAATTTTTACCCTTTATTGTTAATTCATTTTCTGTAGCTCTAAGAGGAAATTTATTTTCTCTATTTAAATAAGAAAAATCATTTTTTATACCAAAAATAATTTGAAACAAAACTAAAATATTGATTATTTTTAGATTATAATATAATTGCCTTTTAAATTCCATTAATATTAATAAAAATTTTTAAAAAATTTTATTTGATAAATTAAAAATATATTAAATAAAAATTATTTAAAATAATTTCTTAATTAATTTTTTATTAAAATTATTGTTTTAATGGGGATTGGGGATTGGGGATTGGGGATTGGGGATT
>JAJJLB010000102.1:0-10156 GCA_023806845.1 Diplodinium flabellum
ATCCCCAATCCCCAATCCCCAATCCCCAATCCCCATGCTACATAAATAAATTAATAATATATCAATTAATATTTTTTAGAATTAATATTAATAACTTTTAATTAATAAATTAATATTAAATATATTTAATATATAATTTATTACTCTTTTGATCTATTAAACATAAGATAAAATTCTTCACAAACTTTATTATCCTTAGTTGTAATATATTTTTTTGAATTATCCTTCAAATAAAATATTAAACTATAATTAGCTTGATTTCGATCTGTATGAACCTCAATTTTATTAATATGACTTAAATCAAGTTTAAATACCACTTCTTTAGCCTGGTATACAACCAAAATACATTTATTAGTTAATATTAAAGTTGATGAAGAATTTTGTAGTCCAGGACTTATATAATTAAATAACTTATAATGAACAATTTCATGTGAAGAATAATCTTTTAAGAAATCTAAAATAGCTCTAACAGTAGCTCTATCTTCGTCATAAGCTTTTAAACCTTCAGATTTTTGAATAATTCTAGGATATCTAAATCTTTCTGATTTTAATTTAGGGTTAAAAATATTAGCTGTATTTTTCAAACCTATAAATAAATTATTAGCAACTCTAAATCCGGCTGTAAAAGGAGAAATAACAGCACCAACTAATCCTGAGCCTAGTCCCATAAAGAATCCTTTTACCCCCCTATTTTTTGCTCCTTCATATGTTTTGTAAAATAGACCTCCTATTCCTTTGGATAAATCAATAGCTCCTTCTTTTAATCCTTTAAATAAACCATCAAGAACATGTTCAGGTTCTCTATCTTCTAATTGTTCAACAGCTTTAGTTCCTTGTATAGATTCGCAAGAAGCTAACAAAGTTCCAGTTATTTTTCCAACAACATCAAACGAACTAGAAATTATAGTAGTTATAAAAGTACCAAAACCAATAGCTATCCCTGAACCAAATCCTAATGGTCCATTAATTAATCCTTTTCTGGGTGCTTCTATAATTTGCATAAATCCATCTCCTATAGCAGAGGCATATCCAGTAGGATTTCCTAAAATATCTAAACTTCCAATAATATTAAATATTCTCCTTTTTACTTGACTTATATAGTTATTCGTTAATTGACCAGAAAGGCTCCATATATCAGTAAAGACATCTGTATATAAAAGAGATGTGAATTTTAAATGATAATCTGTTATATGTGTAAAAACATTCCCTATAGCACTTACAATACCCATTAAAAATCCTGGTAAAAATTCTCCAAATCCTTTTAAATCTATTCTTGTTGATACTACAATATCTAAAGAACCTATTGCAATATTTTTTATAAAGAACATCCAATGATTTTCGGATTCATATATAATTTCTTCAGGAAATGATGATAATGTTAAATCTAATGCTGGGTCATAGAATTCTGGGTCATATATTAATTCATCTTTTTTATTTTCTTCTTCACTAAATAAATGTTGAATAAAATCGTCTATTGTATTATATTCTTCATGTGGTTCAGGAGTTACTAACCAAAAATCTAATTCTGGCATTATTTCATTATATAAATTTAATAAACTCATTAATTGATTTTGTGTAATATTTAATTTAACAGGTTGTATAGTAATATCTATTTGAGGGAATTCATCCGAAGAAACTTGTGTTAGTGGATTTGTTATTGTATGATAACTTATAATACTTTGGAAAAGAGGTGTTAGTATTTCGTTTTTTTGTTTTGCTTCTTCATCTAATTGTGGTGTAATTTGATTTACTGGAATAATAAAACTTTTAAAATTATCTTCTAAACAATAATCTAATTGGAAATTTTTTAATATTAAACCAATATTTGTTATAGAATGCTCACAATCATCTTTTTTAAAAGAAAACATACTTCCATCTATTATCCCTCCATATGAAGATATATAAAATATTTCTTTTGGCTCATTACTTATTATAGATAATCCTAAACCTTTTGTAACAAATTTAAATTTAGTATTATAAGATTTTCTTTGGCCACTTAAAACTTGTAAGAAATATCCTCTATTTTTATTTTTTAAATCTTCATTTTTAATAATTAATTTTCTTGTTTTATTATTTTCTATTAAAGTTTGGAAATAAAATGTATATTTTTTAGAAGCTCCTTTTTCTTTAACTTCAAACTTTTTTTTAACTATTTTTATTTCATTTAAATTTAATTCAATTTGATTTTTATCTAACATTGCAATTAATACTTTTTCATTTTTTAGTGAATCTCCCCAGATATATGGAATTGATTCATTTTTTTCTAAAGTAAACATTTCTTTATTAAATTCATCTTTTTTTTGTTTAAAAGTTAATC
This sequence comes from Diplodinium flabellum, assembly GCA_023806845.1. Classification (NCBI taxonomy): domain Eukaryota; phylum Ciliophora; class Litostomatea; order Entodiniomorphida; family Ophryoscolecidae; genus Diplodinium; species Diplodinium flabellum. The sequence goes on from JAJJLB010000102.1 coordinate 2,318, forward strand.
TTTGTTTTGATTCATTTGATATTATATATTGGGGATGTTCTGGAGGGAATAAGACTATATATATTAATCCACTTGATGATGATTTAGTAATATGTACTAATAAATAATTTTTATAATTTTGTTTAAATAATATATATTTTCTTAATTTAATCTTTTTTTCTTCTAATTTTTTTCTTTTTTCCTCCATTCTTTTCTTTCTATCTTCTTCTGGGGATAATTCCTTTTCTTTTTCTTTTTCTTTTTTTGGCTCTTCTTCTATTATTATAGCATTATCTTTTTTATTTTTTTTATCTAGAATAATTAATTCTTCTTCTTCTTCAAATTCATCCATTTTAATAAGTTCTTCATTATTTTGTTCTACATTTTTTGCAATTTCCTCTTTTTTTAGCTGTTCTTTCATTTGTTCTTCTTTTTTTTTCTTTTTTTCTAATTTTTTTAATCTTTTTATTTCTTTATCAATTTCTGCATTTTTTTCTTCAATGAAATTTTTAGTATTTTCATCAATTGGTATTTTTAAATCAACATCTCCCATTTCCTCTAAATCAAATGGACAAGAAAATTCTTCTGAACTTCCGAATTTAATTTGTATCATTTTTTTCATATTTTTAGTTTCCTTTATTGTATTTAATGTAATACATTCATTATTTTTTATAATTTTACTTTCAAATAAAGTATTACTATCATTTTTTTCTTTAGTTATTTTATTATTATATTGTTTATATTCAATATCAAATCCTAATTTATTAACAAACAAAAATCTTGGTTCAATTGTAATTAAAAGAGAATTAGTAAAATACCATGAAGTAGGTATACTTATTCCTATATCTAAAATAGTTACTTTATTTTTATTTTCTTTATCTACAATATTTAATGAACTTACTCCTGTATTTCCTACTGTATTAATATTAAATTTTGATGACCATTCACTATTTTCTGTTCTTATTTTAAATGCTTGTTTTACATCATTTGTGTTCATTAAATTTATACTATGGGGTAATATTTTATAATTATAATTATCTAATTTTGTCATATCTTTTTCTTTATTTTTTTCTTTATCACCTAAAATATATAATAGATAATCTGATTTATTTATAATTATACATCTTGAATAAAATAATAATTTTTTTTTATTTTGGAATGATTGTACACAATATTCATATTCTCTTTCATAAGCCCCTACTAAATTTACATTATTTAAATTATCTTCAAATTTTATATTAAATTCTAAAAATTTTTCTTTATTTTCCCCATCATATAATTTTATTTGTTTAGTAGTACTTTCATCATCTTCACCTTTTTCTTTTGTATTAATAATATTTTCATCTTTATTATCTAATTGTTTTATATCTAAAATTTCCGATACAAATTTTTTATCCTGATAATTCATAAATAGTTGAATATTTGTTTTTGCTTGATTTATATCTAAAAATTCTTTTTGTTGTAAAGGTCTTATAGTCATTTCTTTTTCATTTGAACCATAAAGTTTACATTTTACATTAAAAGGTATTTTATTTTCAATCATTAATGATTCATCTAAAATAAATAGATAAGAAAAAGTTTTGCAATAAAAATCATGTTTTAAAGAATCTAATAATATATCTATATTTTTACTTCTTAAAGATAAATCATTTTCATCTTCTTTAATAACTTTATCACTTTTCACAGTCGACATAGGCATATCTTTAATTTCATCATTAGTCCCTCTTTGTATAATTAAATTACAACTTATAAAAAAGTTTTTATTATTTTGTTTTATTTCAATTATTTTGGAATAATCATCTTTTAAAATAGTTTCTTTTACACCTTTATAATTACGAGAATTTTCTTCGTTAAATTTTATAAAATTAGGCAAATTTTGTTTTAAATTTAGAAAATTTTCATATAATAAAGAATAATTATTTTCTTCTTTTTTTAATTTATCATAAAAGCAAACATATACTCTATATGTTTTCATTATATAATTAATAGGAATTGATATTCTTTTACATGTATTTAAAATTATTTTATTTTTATTTTCTGAATGATTTATATTTTCATCTTTTGAATTATATTTATTAACAAAATCATTAGTTGATATAAATGATAAGCATATTGGTAATTGTAAATTATTAAAAATGAAAATATTACTTTGGAATACAACACTTTTCATAGTACCATTTTGCCTTATTTTTACCAAAATTTCAATTTCATCATTTAATTCATTATTATCTAAAATTAAAATATCATTATTAGTAGTATTAGTCTCTTTCATACCATTATTTAATTTTACTTCATTGTTATTATTATTTATAAGTACTTCTCCATCTTCATCTAACATACCAGTTAATATTTCACTATTAGTTCTCATTTCTATTTTTTGATTTGGTATTAAAGGCTCATTCTTTATATCTTTAATATTTTCTTTATTTTTTCCTTCTTTTTTTATTTTTGAACTTTTTAATTGTGAATAAATTGTTTTTATTTCATTTTTAGCTATTTGTTCTCTTTTCATTCTAAAACTGGTTGTATAATTAGAAGAAAAATCATTATTATATACAGGTACATAACCTCTTATTCTAAAAGAAAATTTATCTTTTTTAATTTTTGATTGAGCTTCTGATAATTTTTGATAGCATTCAACTAAATGTCTTCTACCAATTTTATAATTTTTTTCTCCACTTATAATATGTTTATATGTTTTATTATTATTAATATTATTTTCTATTTCTTCAGCATCAAGCCAACATTCTATTTCCATACCAGATAAATTCAAAAATTCAATAGCTATTTTATCACTTCTATTCTTTACTACATCAGTTAATTCATTTAATTCTTTGTCCCATTTTTCTTCACTTTCTCCAAATCTTTTTAAAACCCTATTTAGTACATTCATTGAAGTAATAGATATATTCATATTAAAAAAATCATCACTATTAAATAATACTCTCATCCTTGAAAAAGAAGTAACTTGGTCAATTTTTAAATTACCACTATATCTTTCTATAATAGGCTCCCAATTATTAATTCTATCATTATAAAAATTAATTGATGTATCGAAATTTAATTCAATATACCATGATAAACCCTTTATATCATATTCTTCCAAAGGAATTTCTTTTCTTGCTACACTTTCTAAAATTAAATTACTTATATTTTCTACTGAATCTGTATTACTATTAGTTATATATTTTATTAAAATTTCTTTTGTTTCTATATTTAATAAAGGAATTAAATATACACCTGAATCATCTAAAAATTGGAAAGATAATTTCTGGAATATAAGTTTTACATCCATCATATTATTTAAATTATCTGTATTACATATGACTTTTGCTTCTTTTGCTTTTTCTTCTTGTAATTCCTTTTTTTTCTTTTCTCTTAATTTTTTTTGCTCTAATTGTTTTTGCTTTATCTTATATTTTTCAATTTTTTTTTTCTTTTTAATTTCTCTTTTTTCTAATTCTTCTTCAGTTAAATTAACCAAATTTACTTCAGCTTCATCATCACCATTTATTTTATTTAAATTTTCATTAATAATATTATTATTTTCATTTTCAATTAATATTTCATTCATATCTTCATTTTCATTTTTATTTAAATCTTTTAAAGGATCATCATATTCTTTGTACATATCAGTTAAAAATTGTGATAACATAGGCAAAAATTTCATTATAGTTTTAGTTTGTCTAAATCCAATATTAAATGTTAATGGTTCAAAAATAACATCAATTGCCATAACTGATTTTTCTCTATGTGGTAATAATAAAAATGAATTAATATTTGTCATAAATCTAAAACCTTCTAACATTTGATCACAAATGTTTTCTATAGTATAAACACCATTTTGGAAATTTACAATATTAAATCCAATTTTTATAAATTTAGCTGAAATTTTCATATTATTTGATAAATAATTTAATTTTATTACTTTGCCTGCTCCATCTTTTGTTGTATCATATTCACTATCCATTAATACTGAGCATACAAAGTTAAATCTAAATCTAACAACTTTTGTTTTTGATTTGGTATCATCTAAAGGAAATTCTAACATTGTTTCTTTCATTTCAAATTTTACTTTCATATTACTTTTCTCTCTTGTTGTTGTCAATATTTTTGATAATTCTTCTTGTTTTTTTTTAATTGATTGCTCCGCTTCTTTATCAGCACTAGTATCTATTATATTATTTTCAAATTCATTTCCTAAAGCTTTTAAATCTTTACATAAAAGTTTTGAAAAATTCTGTCCAAATATTTTTTTCTTTTCTTTTTCTTCTTCAACAATATTTGAAATATCTTTTTCTTCCTCTGATAATTCACTACCTATTGTGCTTGAAGTTTCACTTAAACGACGTTCTAAAATTAAATTAGCACTTAATTTCTTTTCATATTTTATTTTCTCTTTTAATTTTTCTCTTTTATGTTTTTCATCCATATTAGCTAAAACCAAGGCAACATCATCACAACTTTGACAATACATACCATAATAATGTGTATAATATTGATATAATCTTGCCATAGCACTCATAGAAAAGCATATTCTAATTTTTTGTAAAACAATATTTACTTCTTGCATTTTTGTAATACCATTATATCTATATTCAATAGTCATAAATTTTTTATTTTTCTCTTCTCTTTCTTTGAATTCTTCTCGAACAATTTCAATTCCAGCTTCTTTTCCTATATTGAAAATACTACTTTGTGATTTACTTAAATTACTTCCTTGTCTACTTCTCATAGACCTTCTTTCTCTTGTATACATTTGTATCATATCTTGGAATTCTTTATTTATTAATAAATCTCCTTTTGGATTATCTCTGGATAATATAAGTGTTTCTTTATCTTTTAAATTTGTGGATTCCATGGTAATATCAACATCCATATTTCCTTTTTCTGTCATTAAAACACTTATATAAAATTGATTTAATGTAAATACTAAAAATTCTCTATATTCCTTATCAAAATCAATATTTAAATCTGATATAATATTTCTTTCTTTTAAAGATATTGATTTCATTAGACATAATTCTACATTTTCTAAAATAAATTCAAATATTAAATATTTTGGATCTTCATTATCATTTAATCGTTTTAACTTTTCATCTTCTTGTTTCTTTTTTTTCTTTTCTTCTTCTTGTTTTTGTTTATTTAATTTTTTTGTTTTTTCAGCTTTTATTCTTCTTTCTTCTTCTTCTTGCATTTTTTTGGCTTTTTCTCTTTTTTCGTTTTCTTCTTTTTCTGCATCTTCCTTGTTTTGTTTTTCTTCTTCAGTTTCTAATAATGTTTTTGCTTCTAAATCATAAGATAATATTTTATTGGTTTTTTGCATTATTTCTAATAATTCTATGAAAAATATAACTTGTGTATCTCTTAAATTAAATTTGCATTTGCCAATTTTTAAAAATATTTTCATCTTTTCAAAAAATTTATTTTTTGCTTCAAACATTTGTTCAAAAATAAACATAACAGATATATCATCTACTAAATTTAATCCTTTGGCTGTAGCTAAACTTCTAAAGTCTCCATCAAAATCATCTAAAGTTGCCATACAGAAATTTTCAACCTTCATAGTATAAATATCAAATAATTGGGCTCTATCTTGACATAATTCATAATTTTTATTTAAATCTTGTCTAGGTGGAAGAGAAGAAATCATTTCAAAATCACCACATCTAATAAATAAACATTTTCTATTATAATTATCCAAAATATCTTGTGGATATAATAAAATAGGACTTTTCATAACAATATCTAAATCTATATTAAAATGTTGATATCCCCCACTTATATAATTGGCTTCAAAACCAGATTTTATTAAATTTTGTATTTCTCCTGTACCTACATATCTTTCAGAGCCAAATTTACTTATAGTAGTTGCCAAACTTTCTAAAACTTTATTTAATATATATTGAATACTATATAAATTCAAAGTTATTACTAAACGTTTTGTATTTCTAAATTTAAATCTAAAATTAGATTTTTCAAATATTGGATTATTTTCAAATTCTATATATAAAGCACCTTGCTTGTCTTTTTCATCTTTAATATTTGCATCATTTTTTTGTTCAATAGAAGCCATTAATGTCTCATATACATTATCTTCTTTTAATTGATATTGTCTAACTATTATATCATCAATAAGTAAACTAAAGAATTGTCCCTTTTTTCTCATTTCAGCATCTATATTAAATTTATCAAATTCCATTGAAATCATTTTTTCTTCTCCTTGTCTATTTATATTAAAAATAACTTTAGGTAAATATAAATTAACTTTATATAAACAAAAATGATCAGGAATATCTCTTAAAGTATCAACTTCAGTTGAAGCTGTATCACTTATTTTTTTTAGTCTTTCTTTTACTTCTTGATCAACATTTTGTTCAATTAATTTTTGTTTTTGTTTTTCTAATTCTTCAATTTCTTTTTTTTGTTCTTCATTAGGACCATATGAAAAATAACTCCAAAACCCTGTCCCCCCTTGAAGAGCCTGAATTTTTTCATCAATTTTATCAATTTCTTTATCATGAGACATTTTATATTTTGCTGCATCTCTCATTATTTGAATGTCTTCATATTTTAAACCATTTTCTACTTGGGTTAAAGCTGGTTTTAATATATTTGCTTGTTGAGCATTTTTATTTGGACCATATGTTGCTCTAAAATATTCAATATAATTTTCTATATAATTTAATTTATCTTCTTCTTTTATTACTTTTATATAATATTCTTTTGATAATCCTAATTGATATTTAGCACTTAAATCTTGATATGCCAATAATTTCATTGCTGCTTTAATTTGGACTAAACTCATTGACATTAATATATCATTTAATTTTATATCAACAGCATATTGAGGACTTCCATTTTTTAAATTTTCATTCATAGATAATTTTAATAGAAAACCTAAATTATAAACTAAATATTGATGAGATTTGGGATTAAAAATATGCTCATTTGTTTCAGATAGACAATATTTATAATATTCTAATAGTGGACCTAAAAAATTTTTTATTTTTACATCATTTACTTCTGTTTTTTCCGTATTTACTACTTTTGTATAGAATCCGATTAATTTACCTTCATTTTCATACGTATCTAAATACATAGATAAATTTGTCATTTCAACAATTTTTTGATTTATTTCTCCAAATGGTATTGTTACACCTTCTTCTGGTTCCTTAAAATCTTTATCTACAGTTTTTATTTTTATATTTTTTAATAAAAGACCAAATGAAAAAGGGATTAAATTATATGATAGTTCATCATCAAATCTAATACATATATCATTTATAATTATTTCTAAATTATTTATTATTTGGCTAGTCATACCTGGAGTCCCTTCATTTTGTAAATTATTTACTTCATTTGTCAATTCTTCTAAACTTTGAAGTTGACTTGTTTTATATGCTTCCATATTTTCTATTTCTGTTTTTTTATTTAATGTTTCTAATTTTTTTTGTTTAGCATGGAAAAATACTTTATCTATTTCTACTTTTATTGGATATAGATAAAATCTTGGAAGAGAAAGAGATATTTTCATTTTTCCAACATATCCATGAACTAATTCGAAATATGGTAAATTCATATTTGTGAAAATTTCAGGCTTAATTTTAAGATTAGACATTTCGAATTCACCACTCCATAAAGAAGATTTTGTTTCTTCTTGATTTATTTCTAATATATTACTTAGATATTTATCAACTATCCAATTTATTATGCTACTTGTCATTTTTAAATGATATTAATTTATTTATTTTATTATTCTTATAGTTTTTATTTATTAGTTTTATTAAAGATTTATATTTTAATTTTATAAAAAGTAAATATTTTTTTAATTAATGATAATTGGGGATTGGGGATTGG
>JAJJLB010000103.1:0-10011 GCA_023806845.1 Diplodinium flabellum
CCCCAATCCCCAATCCCCAATCCCCAATCCCCTTTATTATTTCTAAATTAACTTTCTTTAACTAGTAGTCTTGACATTAGAAGAAATAATTCATTTAAAATTATTATAATAATAAAAATGACTAATTATATATATAAGAAATATAAAAATTGTATCTAATTATTATTTTTAGGATATATCTGCATATAATCTATAAATATTAACATTATGAGAATGTTTATTTTGATAAGATTGTTGTCTTTTTGCTTTTTTGGAATTTTTCTTTGGTTCATTAAAAGGAAAAACATTAGAACAACTTTCTCTTTTTTTAACTTCTCTATAGAAATATTTTTTAATCCAATCATGTTCCAAAACTTGTTTAATATTTAATCTTTTTTCAGTATTTTTATTCATACAATCTTTAATAAATTTTTTTGCCTCTTTACTAAATTTTTTCCAACAATCATCATTAAATGATAATTCATCATTTAAAGTATTTAAAATAATATTAGTTTTATTTAATCCCTTTGTAGTATAATCAAAAGGTAATTTAGAAGTACACATAAAATAAGCAATAGCTCCAATACTCCAAACATCAGCTTTAAATCTGTAACTTTCCTCATTTATTACTTCTGGAGCGGCATATCCAGGAGTACCATAACTTTCAGAACAAGTTTCTCCAGGGCCAATTATTTTACTTAAACCAAAGTCTAAAATTTTAATATCTGTTTCGTTTCCATCTGCCATTGCTATATTGCTTAATTTTAAATCTCTATGAATTATTCCTAAATTATGCATGGAATATACTGCTTTTGATATTTTATGAATATAAGTGACTATTTGTTGTTCTGTTAAACTAAATTTTTTTTTGTATAAATAATTATATAAATTACCTATTTCACAATATTCTAAAACTATATCCATTGTACTAAATGATTCTATTACATCATATAATCCTATAACATAGGGATGTTGACATATTTTTAAAATGTCTATTTCAGTTTTGATTAATTCTAATTCTGATAATTTTAATACTGTTTTATCTATTCTTTTTATTGCTACTTTTCTTTTATTTACTTTATCATAAGCACAATAAACTATACTAAATTTTCCTTTTCCAACTATTTTTTTAAATTCATATTGATCTAAAATATCTTTATAATCCATAGCCAATTTTAAAGCTTCCACCCATTTATTATATATTTCTCTTTCAGGAGTTAAATACCATTGAACTTTACCTTTTTGACTTATTAAAATAAAACAATAATAATCAATTGAATTTATTTTCTTTATTATTATTTCTGAAGCTATTTCTGAATTTGTTTTTTCATTTTTCTCACTTTTATGGCTCTTTTCACTATCAATAAATGAATCATCATCTTCTTTGTATGAATTTTTATCTACTTGAACACTAGATTCTTCAGATTCATTTTCATCCTCTTCAAGTTCTAAAAAATAATGACATAAATTATGCATTCCTTTATGAATTGGAGATTTGTCATTCTTATAATAATATAAATTTTTATTATATAATTTGAAATATAATTTTTTTAATTTTTTTGAATTAGGAGTTATTTTATATAAATATGATTCATATGCTATTTTATCTTTATTTTGAATTTCTGTTTGTTTTAAATTTTTATTATTATTTATATTTTCATTATCATCATCTTTTTTATTATCATTATTAACAAGTTTTATTCCAATAAACTCATTAGCTTCATTTCTTTCAATTTCATAACTATCTTCAGTTATTTTTCTTTCAGTATAATTATTATTATTTTCATTATCAAAATTAATTTTACTTTTACATAAATTTTGTATAACATTTCCTTTAGTATATTGACTTAATCCTTCATATTCTTTTGTATTAAAATTTTTAGATGAATATTTTGCTAATATTTTTGTATTATTAATTAATGAAGGTATTGAATTTTGTAAACGTTTAAAACCTTTGCTTTTTGATACTAAATCTTTTAAATTTTCTTTTTTATATTTAATATTTCGCATACTTTGTGTTCTTATTCTATATTGCTGTTTTCTTTCTTCTTCTAATTCTTTATTTTTATCCAAATCTTCCATTATATCATATTTATCTATTATTTCGTCATGATTTGCAAAACGACTAATAACTTTTTTTTGAATTTGATTAACATCTCTTACACTATGTTGTCTAGAAAAGGATTTATAATTTTCTTTTGGAAAATTTGAACTAGTATCTGAACATTGTTTTGAAAAGGTTGTTACTTTCCTTAAATCAATTACATTATTATTTAAATTATTATTATTATTATCTTTATTAATATTACTATTATCTTTATTATTAGATTCATCATCTTCATTTTTTATAGCTTTTATGTTTGTATTATTAATATTTTCTCCATAACTACTATTAGTATTAATATTATTTTTCATATTTATAGTGTTAGTGTTATTATTACTTTCAATATAACTACTATCATCGTTATTTTTATTTTCTTGAATTTTATTAATATTATTAATAGGATTATTATCATTAATATCATTTTCTGTAGTTATATTACTTACTAAACAAATATTATCATTTGATATTTTTTTAGCTAGATTTTCATATTCATTATTAGATTCATCAATTTTTTTTTTATCAAAATCAAAAATTATTTTACCTTCATAATTTTTACTAATATTTTCATCTTTTTCTACTTTTAAATTTATTTTTCCTTCAATTTTATAATAATTTTGTTTATTATTATTTAAAATATCATTATCATTATCATTATTTTTATTTATAATCTGTTGATAAAAATAATTTATTTCTTGATTACTAAAAGGTTTTTGCTCAAAAAAGAAACTTATAATAGGTATAAAAATTTCATATCTTTCATGATTAATTATTAAATCAGTAAATTCATATAAATTTAATTTATTTTTATCATCAACAAAAATTTGTTCTAAAGTAGCTTGTATTTCTTCCTCAATACCGATCATATCACTAAAACTATTGATCACAGGTATATAAGTCATTATAGCATGTATATCTTCACTAGTAACAAATCCATCATAATCAAAATCATAAAATGTAAAAATAAATTTAATTAAAGAACAAATTTCTTCACAGAAAATAATAGTTAAACCTTGTATAAATTCTTTAGGAGACAGAAAACCATCTTTATTTACATCCAAAACATCAAAAAGTCTTTTACTAATTAATCCTGGGAGTGGGAAGTAACGGCTAAAAGCAAATGGAATTATTCCCTGGTTATAATCACTTGAATATAATGATAATTCTCTCCATATTTCTGAAAGATATAAAATAAAAAAAGATGTATATTTTATTTGGTGTTCATTTAAAAAAGATTCTAATACTGTATAACTTGATTCATTTTTTATTATTACTAAATTTTCTCCAACAGTTTTATAATTATCATAATTTTTTTTTGGTTTTATCTCTTTATCATAATTTGTTAAAATTTTTGTTGGATATTCTTTAGGACTATTTTCTTTTGGCTTTATTTGATTATGACTAGTAATTACATTTGGATCTTTTATTGAAACTATATTTGGGTTGATACTTTTTTGTCTATTAAAAGTTTTTTTAATTTTAGGCATTTTTGAACCATCATTTGAGTCTCTTTTCATTTAATTTTATTTTCCATAAAATAAATATTTAATATATTTTATATTTTTATTTTTTATACTTTTTTTAATATTATATTTTAATTTTAAATTTTTTTTATGATTTATTTTTATTTTTTAATTGAATTAAATATAGTTTCAAGCCAATATTTATATATATTTATTATTTTTTAAAAATGAATGAAGATTCAGATTCAGAGAATAATAAAGATATAAATGAAAGTCAATTTTTTGAAGAGAATAATCTTTATATATCAGGTAAAATATTTAAAAAATCATTAGAAGATATAAATAATGAATTTGACCAATTAGAAAATTTATTTGACAATGAAAATTTTGATAGTATTAAAAATGATTTATCGATAGATGATATAAAAATAAATAGTTTAGAAGAAGATGTTGAAAATTTAATAAAAAGTACTATTAATTCAGTATCTGATTCAAAACATAAAAAATTATTTGTTTTAAAAAATGAAGAAAATAATAATGGTGCTGTTGATAATAATATAAATAATAATGAGAGTAATAATATTAATAATTTAAGTTTAAGTAAAGATTTTGAAGAAAATAGTAATAATAAAAAGAAAATTAATTATTTAAGAAATGAGGCAAAAGTTTTAGAAGAAACTATGGCAAAATTAGAATTAACTGATTATCAAACAATGAAAAAAAATAAATTCAAAGATTGCAATTTAAATTCTTTAATATTTTTTAAAAATTCTAAAAAAGAAATTGGAAAAGAGAATAATTATATTTTTAATTATAGAGATAATTTTTTAAATGATATGACTAAAATAGATCAATTATTTTTCAAAGATTATTTTAAACCAAAAGATAATTTTAATCAAGATAAAAAAATAAATTTAGTCTACGAGTTTTCAATATATCACCCAACAAAAAATGTAAAAACTCAACAAATTTCAATTTTAGGGGATGGGGTATTAAAGCAATTAAAAGAAAAAATATATTGTGTATTAGATGAAATACAGACTGATTCAACTCGTTCATTTTTTTTTATAGAAAAAGTATTTTATGATGATATAATAAAGCAAAAAGGTGACAAATATATAGAGCCCTTATCTTTTCCAATATCACAATTAAGATTACAAAAATTAACTTTAAAAGAATATCAAAAAGATATAAAATATAATAAAGATAATGAATGTCCAAAAGATTTAGAATCTAAATTTAATTATGATAAAAATTTATATTGTGATAATAATTCAATAATAAAGAATAAATCAAATTCATACGAAAGTTTAAATATGAATAAAGTACATATTGAAGATATACCTTTTAGAATTGGTTATCCATATATTTTTAGACATATTGAATCTTGTGATCATGTCATTATATTGAATGATATAAGAATAATGGATAAATATGATAATTTTAATGAAAAAGATGATAAAGCTATTGTTAATTATCAAAAAAAATTAAAAAGGAAAAAATGTGATGCTTGTCAATTTTATTATTCAAAATTTATCTCTATTAATGATATAGTTGTTGGAAATGTAAATAATGCATTATTTTTATGTGATTATTGTTTGAAAAAATTACATGAGACTGAATTAGCAGATAATAATACTAGTAATCTTAAATTAATTCCTTATTTTCATAATTAAATAAAATAATTATTTTGATATATAATATATAATTTTTTTCTAAATATAATTTCTTTTACTTTTGTATAATGGGGATTGGAGATTGGTTTTATTTATTTAATTATTTTTATTTATTTAACTCGGTTTTTTTAAAACAAATACTTAATTATTATTGGTTTTAATTTTATATTACTATAATACTTTACTAAATTTATAAAAAAATTCTAACATTTTTTCAGCTTTTTTTACTGATAATATTCTTAAAACAGATGAAATTAAAAAAATAATAAATGGATATAATAACTTAAATACAAAACTAATTAATGTATCTTTAATAAGTAATAATTGAGTATTTATATATACAGCACAAAAACAAGAAACATAATACCAAAAAAAGATAAGAAATATGAAACCAAATAGAAAAAAACAGAAAAATTTAATTTTTATAATTTTTTGTATTTTATTTTCATAATTCTTTATATTATTTATTTTTTTTAATTCATATATAATATTATCTAATAATGCTAATTTTTCAATTATCATAGTAATAATTGAAGAAATTAAAGTGGAATAAATAATGTTAGGCAATAAATAAATAAAATTAAATATACCTTCATCTTCATAAATTTTATGCATAGTAGAATCATTAAAAAATAAAGTATTGATAGTATAATATAATGAAAATATAAACAATAATAAACATATTTTTATTATTATTGGAGTATGAATAAAATTTGGATAAAAGTTAAATATTAATAAATGTTTTGTTTTTATAATTGAAATAAAATATTCAAATATTTGTCTTTTATCTTTATTAACTGCTTCTTTATAAGAAAAATTATTAATGTCACAATCTATATTATTTAGTGTGTCAACATGAATTTGAACCATATTATTCTTTTTTATATTATTTAATATTGAGGCATTTGATATAATTTCTTCAAACTCATTAACATTTATTTTTTTCTTTATGTGATTTTGATTTTGTTTAATATTATCATCTTTATGTATTATTTCTTTGTTTTGATTTTCTTCATTTTCTTTTTTATTTTTTTTATTTTTGATTATCTTTATAATTTTACGATTTATTAATGGATACTCTATTATATAAAAAAGTATTATTCCAATAATATATATTATTATTATTGGTAATAAAATATAATTTCCAATATTTTTAAAAAATATTTTTTTTGAAGATAATAAATTATAACATTTCATAACTAATAAATTTGAAGTAGATTTTATATCAATAAAATTATTTAATAATTTCTCTTTATTTATTAAATCTTCTAAATTTAAAAATGTTCTATTATTAATATTACATTCACATTGTATTTTTTTTTGTTTTTAAATCATATTCTTTAAAATTACAATTTATTTCACATAAAGACATATTGTTCATATTATATTCTTTCTTTCTATCAGCTAATACTATATCTGTTCCTTTATCAGTTGTATACTGAAAGCATATATCATTATAATAATCATTATTAGGATTATATTTAAATAAATTTTCTTCATTAATTGATACTGGTGTATATATATTAATAGTGGTATTTTCGCAATAATTTATATCCAATTGTTCTTTGGTTATAGGATCAAATACTTCAAATCTTATTATTGGAATATTGAATTCTTCTTTAAAATATGATATTATAAATATTATTAAACTTTTATTTTGATTTATTTTATATTTTTCTTTTAGTATATTTTCACATTCTCCTAAATCAATTGATGATACATTATTATATATATTATTATTATTATATGAAGTTGTTAATTGATATATAATATTATTATATTTTACTAATAAATCTTTTTTATTATCATTTTGATATATATTATCTAATAATGAATTTATTAATCCACTTTTTAATTCATTTTTTATTTTATTAATTATATTTGTAATATCTTGTAAATTAATATTTGGATTCAATAATATTTTTTGATTAAAAAAATATAAAGATAAATTATTATTAATATATTCGTTATTGTCAATTAATTTAATTTGATTATTGTTCCCATAATCATCTTCACAAAGATATTTATTATAAAAAGAAGGAATTTTTCCTAATGGACAATTAAAAAAACATTTTCCTTTATATTCATATTTAGAATTTTTACTATTTTTACAATCATCAATACAATCCCCATTCTCTAAAATTTTTCTTTGAGCATTTTTATAATCTTTATAACAATAATTTATTAAGCATTTTTTTTTATTATAATTATAATTATATATAAATTCTGATATATTTGTTTCTTTTTTTATACAATATACTAAATTATCAGGAAAATCATTTAATATATTAGTTATAACCGATTCATTAGCAGTCAAATTATATATATTTAAAAATTCTAAATTGGATATACCAGAAAACATTTTTTCCATATAAAATACATTATTGCTTATATTAAAATTTGAAATATCTAAATATTTTAATGACTTGCAATTATAAAACATTTTTATAAAATTTCTAACCAATGAAACATTAAACCCAGATAAATCTAATGATTTTAAAGATGAACAACCATGAAATAATTTATTTATATTTTCAACTAATGAAGTATTAAAATTTGATAAAACAATTGATGTTAAAGAGGAGCAACCATAAAAAATTTTGTTCATATTTCTAACTAAAGAAGTATTAAATTTTGATAAATTCAAATATATTAATGATTTGCAATCATAAAACATATTATCTATTCTTTCAAGTGATAATGTACTAGAAGTATCTGATAATTTAAAAGATTTGAGAGATTTACATTTATAAAGCATATAATTCATATTAATTACTAAAGATAAATTAAAAATAGATAAATCTAATGATGTTAAAGATTTACAATTCCAAAACATAAAGGCCATATTTTTAATTAAAATTTTATTAATATTTGAAAAATTAAATGAATATAAGGAATTACAATCATAAAACATATATTCCATATTTATAATATAAGAAGTATTAATATTTAAAAAATTAGCTGAAACTAATGATTTACATTTATAGAACATACTTTCCATATTTGTATAGTTAGAAGAATAAAAATTTCGAAAATTAAAAGATATTAAAGAGATACAATTGTAAAAAGTATTTTTCATATTTGTATAATTCGAAGAAAGATAAAAAGTTGAAAAATCAATAGATTTTAATGAAATACAATTATAAAACATACTATTCATATTTATATAATTAGAAGAAGAATAAAAATTTGATAAATTAACTGAAATTAATGATGTACAATTATAAAACATATTTTCCATATTTGTATAATTAGAAGAAGAATAAAAATTTGATAAATCAACTGAAATTAATGATGTACAATTATAAAACATATTTTCCATATTTGTATAATTAGAAGAAGAATAAAAATTTGATAAATCAACTGAAATTAATGATTGATAATTATAAAATAAATTTTCCATATTTGTATAATTAGAAGAAAAATTTGAAATATTGGTTGAGACTAAAGATTTACAATTAATAAATATATTTTTTATATTAGTCAAATTTGATGAAAAACCATTTGAAATATCAATCATTTTCAAATTACATTTATTTTCGAAGAATTTATTAGTTAAATAATCAAAATTATTATAAGATAAATTTAAAAATTCTAAAGATTGTGGATTGAACAAATTTAATATCATATAATATTTATAATTAAAATTTGATAAATCTAATGATATTATTGAATTACAATTATCAAACATCTTATCCCTTTGTACATAATGAAATCCGCCATTCGATTGAAATATATCAAATTTTGAATTTGATAATATTAAATATTTTAAAGAAGTACAATTATAAAACATATAATTCAAATAATTTGCAGATGTAGTATCAAAATTTGATAAATTTAATGATAATAAAGAATTACATTCACTAAACATTTGTGTCATTTCTTCAACATTAGATGTATTAAAATTTGATAAATCTAATGATATTAAATTATTGCACATGTAAAACATACGTGACATTTTTCTAACTCTAGAAGTATTAAAATTTGATAAATCTAATGATATTAATTTTAAAGATGAAAACATTGATTCCATATTATTAACATTTGAAGTATTAAAAGCTGACAAATCTAATGAACTTAATGATTTACATCCACCAAACATACCTTCCATATTTATAACAGATGAAGTGTTAAAATTTGATAAATCTAATGATATTAATGAATAGCAACCACCGAACATATCATCCATATATTTAACATTAGAAGTATTGAAATTTGATAAATCTAATGATATTAATGAATAACAATTAACAAACATTCCTTTCATACTTTGGACAGATGAAGTATCTAAATTTGATAAATCTATTGATATTAAAGAATCACAATTACGAAACATGTATTCAGTTGTACTCAATTTATTATTAAATTTTATTAAAATTTCATTATTATTACTTAGTGAAGTGATATTAATAAATATTTCAAAATATCTACCTAAATAAACCATTTGAGATTTTATTTTTTCTCCATTAAAATATATCTCAAAATTTTCATAAGAATCTCCAAATATATTTATTTTACCTGTTTGATTTATTTTTAATTTTATACATTGACCACAAGGTTCAAGATTTCTTTTATTTTTATTTAGTTTATTTATATTTGATGATGCTTTAATAATAACTTTCATTATAATAAATAATATTATTCTAAAATTTTTTTTTATGTAATTTTTTAATATCATCTTAGAAAATATATATTTAAATGTTTTCTTCTTTTTTATTTAAAAATAAAATAAAATAAAAATAAAATAATATTTTTGGGGTTTGGGGATTGGGGATTGGGGATTGGGGATTGG
>JAJJLB010019053.1:0-20322 GCA_023806845.1 Diplodinium flabellum
CAATCCCCAATCCCCAATCCCCATCTTTTTTTTTATTAATATAAATTTAGAATTTAGTAATTATTAACTAATTATATTATCTTTATTATAAATAATAAATGTTAAAATTAGTTATAAAAATTTTATTTTAATCATCTTTTTGAAATTTCTTATATGGAAAAAGAAATAGAAAAGATATTTGAAGATAATCCAACTTATTTAGATGAAAATAAAGATGGATATAAATATCTTTATCAAATTAATTTACAAAAAGATGAAACTGATATTAAACAAATTATATTAGATATTGAAAATCATATTAAAGACAAAGAAAAATCATTAATTGATGATAAATCAATTTTAGAGAAAAAAAATTTTATCATAACTCCAAATTCAATAGAAAGGATCAGAAAAATATCTTATTATATATCAAGAGGTGTTCCAGTTCTTTTAGAAGGTCCTTCAGGAACATCTAAAACTTTTTCTACAGAGTTTGCTTGTTTGATGGCAAAAACAAAACCTTTAAAAAGATTTAATATGTCATCAGACACAATTCCTGCTGATCTTTTAGGTAAAATAGTTGGGGATAAAAATTCATTGTCTGGAATTTCATCAAAATTAGGCGTTTTTTTACAAGCATTTACGGAAGGATATCCACTTTTATTAGATGAAATCAATTTAGCATCTCCTGCAGTTTTACAATGCATAGAAGAATCTTTAGATTCTGGGATAATTAGTGTAGAAATTCCTGGCTTTCCTTTAAAAAAATATAAAAGAAATGAAAATTTTTCTTTAATTGCTACACAAAATCCAAATAAAGGTCTTTTTGAAAATAAAAGACAAAATTTGGGAAAAAAATTTATGTCAAAATTTCAAGTTATTACTTTCCCTGAATTTTCTGAAGAAGAATTAAAAGATATTGCTATTGGTTTAGGTAAAAATTTTGGTTTTTATAATGAAAAAATAATTAAAGATTTGGTTAAATTTCATAAAAAATGGGCAAGTTTTGAAGAAATAAAAGATGATGTACAATGTTTTACTATAAGAGAAATAGCTGCTTGTGTTAAGGCATTTTCTGAAAATAAAAATATATTTGATACTGTAATGACAATATATGGAGCAAGATACTCTAAAAATTTAAGAGAAAAATTAACTCAATTATTAAGAACATATGAATCATTTAAATCTATTAATCCTGATAAATTAATAAAGCCTGAAAATTTCCCACAATGCTTTGAAAATGATTCTCTTCTACAAGCAATAAAATCTATAAAATTTTCTCTTGATAATAATAGGAGTGTAATAATTTCTGGAGAAGAAGGAAATGGAAAGACTCAATTAGCTTTATGGTTTGGAGAATGGTATATTAAAGAAAAAAATTTAGAAAAATCAAACATTTTTTATTGTCTTTGCACTGAAGAATTAAAATGCCAAGATTTAATTGGAAAATATATTCCTACCAATAATACAGAGACTGGAGAAGAATTAATTGCATGGAAAAATGGATTTTTATTAAATGCTATTGAAAAAGGTGGAATAGTAATATTAGATGCAATAGATCAAGCTCCCTCAACTGTAACTGAAAGAATTAACGGATTATTAGATAAAAAATATGATAATACTGAAAGTGCAAAATTTGATATACCTGAAAATCCTCAAAAAACATCAATTAATATTCATCCATTTTTTAGATTAATTTGTACCTCAGAAATAAATAAAATTAACCAAATGTCACCTTCCCTTGTAAATAGATTTGATGTTATTATTTTGGAAAATCAAATTAAAAATCTTGATATAAACCAAAAAAAAAATTTAATTAAATATTTATTAATTAATTCTTATAAAGAGAAAAAAAGTAATGAAATAATTATTGGTGAAATAAAGAGGAAAAATATTGAAGAAATAGAATCTATAAATAATATTGATTTTAGTATAGAAACAGAAGAGTCTAAGAATTTAGATTTAAATAAAAGTTTTGATGAAAATCAAGAAGAAGAAAATAATGAAGAAAATAATGAAGAAAATAATGAAGAAAATAATGAAGAAAATTATTATTATAATGAAGAACAAGAAAAAATAAATGATGATGAAAATTATGATAACTATAATGAATCCAATGTCGTAAATATATATGATAATCAAAATAATTTAAAAGAACAAAATAATATAATTAATATTAATGAAAATATAAATATAAATAATTTGGAAAAGGAAAAAAAAATATTATTAGAAGAAAAAGAAAATAATAAATATAATTATAATAAAAATGAAAATATTGATTATGAACCAAGTGAAGAAATAATTCAATTAATATATGAAAAATTTAATAATTTTCAAACAATCTATAAATTAAATCAATTTTGCCGAACAGTGAAAATTTTTTACATTTATTTTGAAGAAGAACAAAAAAGAGAAAATCAAGGTAAAAGAGAACAAAATAAAGAATATAAACAATTAACTGAAGAATCAATTGTTAATTTTAGTTTTAATATTTTAACAAAAAATTTTGAAAAAGGAAAAATGATTGAAATAGATAAAACTATAGAAAATATTTTATTAAATTTAAAAGAAGAACCTCAAAGTGATGATCCAAAATATTTTTATAAAAATTCGGAATTGTTAAGAAATTATATAGCTGTAGTTCATGCATGCAAAATAGCTAATATTCATTTATGTGTATATGGGCCGCCAGGAGCAGGAAAAACATCTGGAATAAGAGCATTCAGTAGAATAATTTCGAAAAATCCAAATAAAAGATTTGATTTTGAAATGCATTCTTTTCATGCAGGGACAAAGCCTAATCATTATTATGGAACAACTACATTCAAAGACGGGAAAATTATTTTTAAAGAAGGTTCTTTGACAAATTCTTTGAGAAATGGTTATATTTTTATTGCAGATGAATTGAATCTTTCCTCGGTTCATAATATTAAAGCTCTTGCTCCTTCACTTGAAATAATTCCTAATCAAAATATTTATTTTCCTGGAATTGATAATCCA
Source organism: Diplodinium flabellum (assembly GCA_023806845.1). Lineage (NCBI taxonomy): Eukaryota > Ciliophora > Litostomatea > Entodiniomorphida > Ophryoscolecidae > Diplodinium > Diplodinium flabellum. Next base: position 2,980 of record JAJJLB010019053.1, read on the forward strand.
ATTAAAATTCATCCTGATTTCTTTTTTGTTATTTGCCAAAATGAAGTGGGAACAATTGGGAGAAATGCTTTACCAACTAATATTAATAAAAGATTCAAAGAAATTTTTTATCCGCCTCAAGAATTAAATGATATTAAACAAATATGTAAAGATATTAATAACAGTTTATATAAGACTGGAGAAGATAAAATTATAGATGATTTAAAAGCAGAAAGAATAGGGGAATTTATGGTAGAATTTAATAATTTAAATGATAGTGGAACTTCACTATGGTCTTTAAGAGATATAAATAAGCTATTTCATCGGCAAATATTCCAGAATAAATTACCAGGAGTATACCGAGGAATAACTTTTTGTCATAATATATTGTTTTATATTTTAAGCTCTGTTAATAAAGAAGAAGCTCCAAATATTAAAGATAAAATAATTAACAAGCTTAGCCAAGTTTTTAAATTATCAATCGAAGAAAGAAATGATTTAAATGAATCCTTCAATGAAAAGGCTAAATTACAAAAAGAAGAAGGATATATATATCTTTTTAAAGGTAAATGTAGTATTTCTTTTGATTCTTTTAAGAATATGTTTATTACTTCCGATAAAAAAATAGAAGATAATCCGATAATGAAATTAAATTCACTTCTTGATGATTTTTTCCAAATATTATTATCAGATGATAAGGAGCCAATTTTACTTATTGGTCCTTCTGGCTATAAAACTTTTCTAGCTGAAAAATTTCTTAAGAATTCAAAAACAATTACTCTAAATCAAGAATCTTCAATAGAGCAATTACTTGGAAGTTCTTCATTTTTTACAAAAAAGGAAGTAAAAGATTTTTATTTGAGATTAATTGTTTTAATTTGCAAATATAATAATTATCCTGAACTCAGCGATAAATTAAGGAAAGGTATTTTAACAAAGGAAGAAATTAATAAAATATATTTAGATAAAAAAATATTTATACCAAATTCTTTTCATTATGCAATAGAAAGATGTATAAAAAATCTTTTTTTAGAAAATCAAGAGGATGAAACTAATCCTTTATCCAATATGGTTATAGAATTTAAACCTGGTCTTTTTTTAAATGCTATTTTAGGGGGGTTTAATTTGATATTAAAAAATATTTCTAATTTGCCAACTGTAATTTTGGAAAGATTTAACGAATTATTTTCTGGTAAATATAATATAACATTAAATGAAGATATCCAAAATACAATAACAGATGAATCAAATAAAGAACTATCTGATTTTAATAGAGATTTTAGAGCTTTTGGGACTTGCCCTCTTGGAGCGACTTCTCAACTTTCAGAAGCAGTTATTTCAAGATTTACGTTAATATATTTAGGAGAATATGCTTTAGAAGAACAAAAAACTGTTTTACAAAGTTATTGTAATTTGAAAAATTTAAATTCAATTACAGAAAGTAATATCATTAATATAAGAGATTATTCTCAAAATATAAATTCGATATTTGGAATTAATATTTCTTTATTTCAAATGAGTAATATTTTAAAATTGGCAAATAATATCAAAAAAAATTTAAATCAATCTTTTTCATTAACAACTGATAATATTATTTCTTTGATAGTTTATTATTTTACTAGAGGACTTATGGATAATAGAGACTCTTTATCCATAAATAAATTATGTGAAATTATTGGAATTGAATCCCCTCCAGAAGAAGGTTTTGAAAAATTGATTTCCCCAATTTACATTGATGATGAAAAAGGAATCAAAGGAGTTAGATCTAAAATTACTAAATTATTCATAATTTCTCCCTATACCAAAGAAAATAAAAAAGAAGAAAAAGAAGAAAAAGAAGAAAAAGAGTATAAAGAAAAAAAAGAGAAAGATATAGAAATAGCTTTTACTAAACAATTTAATGAAATGGTTGAAATTTTACATTTTGGTTTAGCTAATAATATACCAGTTATTTTTGAAGGAATGCCTGGACAAGGAAAGCAGACATGTATTAAATATATTGCTGATCTTTTAGGATTTAAGGTTGAAAATATTATGATTTTACAAACTACTAAAATAGAAGATCTTTTAGGGAAATATACTATAGTAAAAGAAAAAAATAATAAAATTAATGTTAAATTTAATGAAAGTAAATTAGCAAAAGAACTTAAAAAAACCGAAAATAATAAAAAGCAAAATGAAGGGGAATTCATCTTTGTTTTTAATAATATAAATAATGCAAGTCCAGCTGTTTTAGAATTATTAGCATCAATTTTTGATAAAAATCAAGAGAATATTTTATTATCTGATGGATCAACTATACAAAAAAATAATAAAATTAATATAGTCGGTATATTTAACCCTCAAAATGGAGCAAATAGAGATAAATTACCTCATACTCTTCTTTATTCTTCAATATATCATATTGTTTTAGAACCAGATGAAGAATCAATAAAAGAAGTAATATCTATAAAATTAGGAAAAGAAAAATTTAGTGAGGATAAAAATAAACTAATTGACAAATATATAAAAGCTAAAAATAAAATTGAAAAATATCAAAAAGAAAATTTTTTAAATTTTAACGACATTTCCAAATATATTACTTTTAGAAAAATATCTTATGGAGAAATTAAGAACATATCAATTATTTTTGCATTAATTTTTGTATATAGATTTTCTGAAAAGGAAATAATATCAGATTTATTAAATGAACTTGAAATTAGAGATATTGATATTAATCCAAAATTAATTTATGATAAGCCAATTGGTACTTTAGTTTATAAAATAGATGAATATAATAAAATACAAATAAAAACCTTCTTCAAAAAGGAATTAACTTTAGATGAAATAAATTATTTAAATAATATTTTTTTATCTTTAACTTCAAATCAAAAAATAGCTATTCTTTTTTTAATTTTATGCACTCTTTCAAAAAGAGCAAGCATAATTCAAGGAGAAACTGCTTCTGGAAAATCTCATGTGATAAGAGCATTTGCAAAATTGATGGGAAAAGAACTCAATATTTATCAATTAAATTCAGAAAGTAGTACAACATTATTAATTGGACAAGCTAAATTAAACTCAAAAATAACAAAGGAAGAATACGAGGAATTGAATAAAATTTTTTTATCATTAGAAAAGTTTGAATTAATAAATAATAATATAAATAAAAATTTTAAACAAATAGAATATGAAAAATGGGATGCTCAATCTTTCAAAGAATTAATTGGTTTATTAAAAAAAGAAGAAAAAAAAAGAAATAGAGATGAAGTTGATATAATTAAAAATGCTAGAATTGGAATTTCTAAAATGATAAATAGAGTTAATAGATTTAATAATGATTGTGATTCTTCCTTTGTTATTTCAATGAAAGAAGGTTTTTGGAATTTATTTGATGGTATAGAGAGTGCACCACCACAACTATCTGAAAAAATATCAACTTTAGTTGGAGAAGAACCTGAATTAAATTTATTAGAAAAAGGTGATGAAAATTATTTTTTTACAAGAAAAAAATATTTATCTAATTCTACACTAATTCATGACGATTTCCTTATTTTTTTTACTTATAATATATTATCACAAAATGATAATTTTATAGACTCATCTTTATTAAGTAAATGTATATGTCTTTGCCTACCTAAAATTGATAATAAAGAAATTGATAGTGCACAAATTTTATATGGTTCACTAATGCAAATAAATCTAGATAAAAAAATCAAAAAAGAGCTTGATAAAAAAATTTGTCAAGCAATATCTACAAGAATTTCCTTTGTTCATAAATTTGTGAAAGAAAAATCTAAACTTGAAGAAGAATTGTTTTCAGGGGATTTACAGCCTACTGGAAGAACTCTTGGATTCATTGGAAAGGAATTTAAAAAATATTTTATGGACAATAATTCATTTGAAAATCCAAATGACTATTTATATAAACCAATTTGTAATTCTATTATTTCATTTTATGCTAATTCCTATAATCCTGATATAAAAAAGGAAAACGATAAAAATATTGAAAAAAATAAATTTATAGATGATTTAGTAAATAAATTTAAAGAATATGTACCAGATTTTAATTTAGATGAAATATCTAAATCTGAAAAATATTATGATATTTATATTATCCTTAAACAAATACAAGAATATTCACTTAATCCTTTAGAAGAAAATAAAAATATCAATTTTGATTTTCCCATTTTGGTTAAAAAAATATTCGAAAAAACAGAACTCGGTGATATAAAATTAATTATTCGCCATTTATCAGACACTTTAAATCTTTTGTGCAAAGTAAAAGAACCGTCAAAAGAAAAAGATTTATATTATCAAATTAAAATAATAAATGATGTATTTATTGATTTAGAAAAAAATCAAATTCCAGAATATGTAGACAGAAGATTAAATGATAAAGAATTATTAAAAAATGATTTTTTAAAAACGCCTTTATCAAAATTATGCTTTTTAGAGAAAATATCAAAAAATCAATCAATATTTAGAGGAAATATAAAATCTATTTTACTAAATGATAATGTCTCTAAATTAACAGAATTCATTAAAAAATTATATTTGGAAAAAAATCCATCATCTTTTAAAAAATTTTTAAATCATTTAAAAAAGCACAAAGATTTATTTTCAATATTAGAAATTATTTTTCCTTTCAAATCTTTTTTATACACCAACATTAGAAATATTTGTTGTTTAATGGATTTATTTATAACATTATATAAATCGGAAATTAATTTTGCGGTAATTGTGGGAAAAGATCCTTTTAATTTTGAATTTAATAAAAATTCAAAGAAAATAAAATGCCAATTTTTTATAGAGAACTTTATTATAAGTAAAGGAACTAATATTAAAAAAGAAGATGATCAAATATTTGGAATTTATAAGGAGAAGATCAAAAATAGAGAAGATATTTTATATTGGAATTATTATTCTTATTCTTTAATTTTAAAAATATTGAATAATAAAAAAGAAGAATCTATAAATAAAGAAGATGTGCCTGAATTTTTGAATGAAATAATTAAAAATAAGCAGCCTCCTAAATTAAATAAAGTTTATAAAGACTTTAGTATTTTGGAATTTTTTGATGGAAATGACTCTTGCTCTTTATTTGGAAAAGCTTGGAGTTGTATTTTTACCTTAGATAATTCTACTCTAAATTATATTAAAGATTTTTGTTATCCTATTGAAAGGTATTTAATTATTCTTGCTCAATATTTATATTCAATAATAGAGCCAAAATTTATTGAACCGATTTTAAATTTATGTGAGAAAATGAAAGATTTTTGTTCTACAAATTCTATATTATGGAAGATTCATACAAAAAAATTCCAACCAGAATTAAATAAAGCTTTTATATATAATAATATGATAAAAAAAGAGAAGGACCTGATTAATTTAATATTTAGTCAAGAATTTCATTTTAATAATGATATTAAAGACCAATTTATAAATTGTCTAGAAGAAGCACAAACAGAAATAGATAAATTAATGAAAGAAGAAGAAAAAAACCAAATTAAAAAAAAATTAATAGAAAAAAAAAATGAACTAATAAAAATAACCGATAATAAAATATTATCGCTCAAAATGCAAATTATAGAATATATAAATCAATATATTGAAAGTTCTATACCATTAACCGATGAAATAATTGAAAATATTTCTGAGAAAATAGATAGCTTTAAAGATTTAATAAAACAAAAAGAAAAAAAAAAAGGAGAAAATAAAATTGATTGGCCTGATTGTCATATTAAAGGCCCAATATATAATAAATCAGATAAACTAATAAAATTGGATCTTTTATTATGGTATTCAAAAATAGTAAAAGAAATTAATTTATTTGATTCAAATCCAAAAAATAATTTACTAAGTTGTTGTATGAAATTGATTAATATTCAGGAAAGCTTACCTTTAACAAATCTTATATTAAATATAGATAACTATAAATATAATAATATAGATGTAAATAATAAGAAAATTATATATGGCAGTCTAAATGGTTATTTTATATATAAATTATTTAAACTTGATAGTACTAATTTTATATGGGAAATACAAGATTTTATTAATAATTTCAAAAAAAGAGAAGAAATATTAGATAATAATTTTATTTATAAAGTAGATGAATATTTGAAATCTTTTGAAGATAACTTTATATTATATATTCCAAAATTTAAAAAATATGATTTACTTTTCTTATTTATTTATATAGAAAAAATTGATATTAATGGTAAAAAAGTTATTAAATTAGGGCCTTTATTATCTGAGTTTGGTTGCAATTCAATCATACCATATTTTAATAATATAATTGATGATTTATTTGAAGATAAAAATAAAACTTGTATTGATATTATGGATGAAATTTCAAAAATAGTTTATTTAAATTGTTTAAATACGGATGGAAGTAAAGAAGATGTAAATAATCATGATTCAATTATAAAATCTTTAGAAACAATAAAAAGTATATGTAATCAGAAATGTGAAGAAATGAAAAAGAATATTGAAGATAAAGATAAGTTAAAAATAGAAGAAGATAAAATTAAGATTTCTGAAATTATTTTAAAATTTTTTGGTTTTGCTGATTTAATAGATAATAATTTCCCAGTATATAAATTAGAATTTGATGATATTGATTTTTTAGATAATAAATTTAATGATTCTTTAGTTGATAATTATCCTACTTTATTCTATTTTCTTAATAAAAATAATCTAACTTTTAAAAATATAAAAGAAAATTTTAATACAAAAAAATTATTTGAGGAAAAAGAATATTTCCAATCATTTTATTTTTGGATATTTGGTCTTAGAATTATTAGTTCTTTAAATTGTATTGATCTAGAACAATTTACATCTGACTTTGATGAATATGCTTCAAATGAGGCTAAAATTATAATTAAAAATAAATTAAAAAATAAGGATAAATTCGGGAAATTTTGGATAAATATAGTTTTAGATTATATAGATCCAAATTATGAAGATATAGATATATTATCAATAAATAAATATTTGAAAAAAATTATAAGTTATTATCCTAATATTAAGCCTGAATTTAAAGAAGATTCTTTAAAATTAATACAAAAAATTATAAAAGAAGTATTTTTAAAAGTATTCAATAATTCTTTAAATGTTTTTTTTAAAGAAAATATCAAAAGCGAAAATAAATTAATGAGATTTATTGTAAGTCCTAATAATGAATTAAAAAAAGAAATTGAAGATGATGCATTAGAAAATTATAAAAATTTATTATATAAAGAGAATTATCTTGATAATTTAAAACCTTTTTATGAAAACTTTATTATAAATTTCTTGAATATTAAAGAGGATTTAGATAAGGAATGTATTAAAGAAAAACAAGACACTGAAATTATTTTTCTCCAAGATAAAGAAAAAGAAAGAGAAAAAACGATCAAAGAAAAAATAAATGAAATGAAAGAATGTATAACTTTTTATAAAGAATATTACTCCAAACTTGAATTTACAATAAATAATTGTATTGTTTATAAGTTTAATAATATAATAAGAAAAGTAATAACTTGGGCAAATGAAAAAACTCCATTTCAAAATTTAATTAATAATTGTAATATGATTTTAGAAGAATTGAATATATTAAAAATAGAAGATGAAGAAAATGAAAAAATAAAAAATGAAATGAATAATATAATTACAAATCTTAAAAATAATCTTGATGAATTATATTTTATGGATGATTATATTAATTGCAAAAATCTTTCTGGAAAATTAAATGATATATGTAAAAAATTTAAAAAAATTTCTAATCCAAAAATAGAAAATTATGTAAGTTTTATTGAAGATATTAATAAATTATTGTCAAATACTAATTTTAAGAAAGATATCTACTTAATTAATTTAAATGAAAATAAAAAAATTATTGAAGAAAAATTAAAGAACTTAAAAGATATATTAACAATTCAAAATAATTTAATTTGTGAAGAGAATTCAAATATATATTTGCAAAAATCTAATAAAGCTATAACTATGTCAAAAAAGTGTTTAGAAGATAAAGATTCTATTAATAAAGAAATTCAAAATAAAAATAATTTAATAGAGCAATATAAAGGAGAAATAGAAAATATTAAAAATTCAATTAATAAACAAAATGAAGAATTTGAAAATAATAAACAAAAAATAAATTCTCTTAATGAAGATATAATTAAATTGAATGAAGAAAAAAATAAATTAAAAGATGAACAAAAAAATTTGCAAAACAAAAAAGATGAATATATGAATAAAATTTCAGAATTAGAAGAATCTAATTATAGATTAAATGAAGATAATGAGTCATTAATATATTGTAATAAAAACAAAGAGTATTATATTTCAGAAATTACTAAAATTGAAAAAAGTATAAAAACTATAGAAAATAATTTAAATTTAATTGAAAATCAATTAAAAGTTTTTAAAGAAAGTATATTTTATTTAAAAAATAAAAATGAACCATTTTTAAAAATATTAAACGATATAAAAGAAAAAGAAAACCTTATTCAAAATGAATTAAATTTAATATTTGATTTAAATATTAAGTCTAAAGAAAAAGAAAAAGATTCTAAGGAATATGATAGAAAATCAAACGAATATAAAAAAATGTCTGAAAAAGAATTAGAAAAAAAGAAAGAAATTTTTATAAATGAAACAATTATGAAAAATGAAATTATAGATAAAGAAACTTTGGAATCTATTGCAGCTAATGAAATTAATAATTTTGTAATTCAAATTAATTCAATTGAAAAAATATTAAAAGAAAGAATATTAAATACAAATTTAAAAAAAAAAAATATTGATAAGCCTTATATTATATTTAATAATATTATGAATAATTGCAATAGTTTATTTATTGAAGAATTCAATATATTCCAAAACATATATAATTTCTTATATGATTATAAAAAAAAAATCTTATGTGTGTTTGAAGAAAATGAAAAAATGTTATTTTCAAAAAATAATTATAAAATGCTTTTAATTACATTATATAATAAATTAGACAATACAAAAATTAAAACAGTTAAAGTCTTAGATCAATTTAGAAACTGTATGAAATTTCAGTTTAATAATATAAGCTGTTATTATTTTAATTCAAGAACATATAATAAAAATGAAACATTTATATATTTTTTAAAAGGAAATTCTATTTCAGATTATAAAGTAAAAGTCAATATTGAACAAATAGAATTTTATGAAATTGATGATTCAAAAATAGATGATACCATAAATAAAAATTTAAAATATATTAGGGAATACGATTATACAAAAGAAGTTCCATTATTACAATTTGGATTAAGTTCAAAAATATCTGAAAAATACTTCTTTGAAAAAATTAACAATTATTATTCTAATTATATGAGGAATTTATCAGAATTAATCGTCTTTATGATTCAAGATAAAAATGATAATACTATCGAAAATATTAAAAAAATTATAGATAAAGTTGAAAATATAATTATTTCTTTTAAAGAACAAACATATGAATTAATACCTTTTTTTAATGTAGAATTTTCTAATAATAATTATAAATGTCTTAATATTCAAAAAAAAATTGAAGATTTAAAAATAAAAATAGCACAACTAAATGACTATGTTGATAAAATATTTATATCAATGAATAATAAAAATTTAATTCATAAAATACAAAAATTAAATGTAATTCAAAATGGATATAATTTTTTTAACAAAAAAATAGATTTATTTCTACCAGTAAAAGTAGAATCTAATAAAATTATAAATTTTGATGAATTAAATGAAAATTCACAATTTTTAAAAGTTCCAATTATAAGTAAACAAAATAATATTTTATCATGTTCACATCTAAATCTTATTTTATTTTTTGGACCATATATTTTTTCTTTATATTCAGAACCAATAAAAATTAATTTCATTTCTTTGGTAAAAAATTTAGAAATGAATATTAGGGAACTAGAAAAGGAATATCAAGATAATTTGGAATGTTATGTTGATAATTTAAATGGTTTGGCTCAACTTCAAATATTTATTAATAAAATGGAAATAAAAGAAAAAGAAAAAGATAGTGAAATTAAAAAAATAAAATGTAAAATTGAATTTAGTTCCATTAGATGCTTACATAATTGCATCATTGATTGCGAATTTAATATAGAAATATTGCCTCTATATATAATGGTTTATTGCAAAGAATATAATTTAGCTAAAAATGATAAAGAAAATAATAATTATATTTTATGTTTAAAAGATATAATATCAGGAAAATCGATTAATTTATTTTTTAAAAAATATAATTTAAAAGAGAAACTTGAATTTACATATAAAATAGAATCATTAGATAATAATACTAGTAATAAGCCAAAAATAATAGAAGGTAATGAATCTTTAGAATTATTTTTTGAAAATCAAGAGAATAAATTAAAAAGATTAAATTGTATTTTAACTATTAATTTTAATAATAATTTTTTAATTTCTATCACAATAGATTGCTATATAATTCCTATCTTATTTAAATTAGAAGTTTATGATTATAATTTAAAAGCATTTAACTATTATATTGATATTTATTTAAAAAAAAAAATAGAAAATATTAACACTAATAATATTATAAATTATACTTTATTCCCACAAAAATATCCTTTACATTTTAAAATTTCTCTACCAAATCATAACTATGAAGGAAATGTAGAATTAATAAAGCCAAATAGTGACTATTTTTCTCTAAATAATATAAATTTTCCTTCAAGTTTTAATAAAAATTATGTTTTTGATATAGAATTATTAATTAATCAAAATCTATTAATAAATAAGCCCCAAAAAAAAATTCATGATAAAATATATCTAAAATTTATGAATATTATCAAAGAGATAGAAATTAATATAATAATAGAAGAAAATTTTATAATTAATAATCATATTTTTTATAAAGATTTAATATTAGAAAGTTATTATAATAATAAATGGAAAAAATTACAAAATCTTCAAAATATTTCTTACAATGAAACATATGTTTCTCAATTTGGATTAGAGCCTACTTTCAGTTTGAAATATTTTGATAATAAATTTCCACCTCAAAAATTTGAAATAAATTCTGATAAAAATAAAATCTTGAAAGTAAATTTTTATTCATATACATTATACCTTTTAAATAATAATAATATAAAATTTGATATTGTTCAAACTAAGGAATATAATTATAAAGATAGAAATAAATTGGGATTAATTGGATATATAAATGAAAACAATAATTTTTGGTATCCTTTATTTTTTAAATATGATAAATTTTTTGAAGATGATAGAAATAAAGACAATTACAAAGAGGAATTATCTAAAATTATAAAAGAATATGGAAGCAAATATTCAAATCCAGAAATGAATGGAAATTATGGATTATTAGCATATGAAATTGCTAAACTTGAATCAAATACAGATGAGAATAAAATTCAATTATTAAAAGATTTTTTAGAAGGTATTATTGATAAATTAAAAGACAAAACTCCTCAGAAATTAAATGATTTAAGTAATCAATTAAAAAATGGACAATTTCAAAACAATTTTCTAAATAAAACATTATTGGATGTTATATATGAATTATATAGATTATTCAAAAATAGATTTGAAGAAATAAAAAATAATAATTTTACAATTATAATAAATGGATTAAATAAAGAAGAAATAAAAAAAAAATCAGATGAATTATATCAACAATATTTCAAATATGATAATTCCATAGATAAATTAGTCAATCAAAATCCTTTTATAAGTTTGAATAAAGAATTATCGAAAATGGAAATTAAAAATTATCCTAATAATCAAAGAAAAGCTATAATTATCAAAGATGGAAATAAACCAATATTTTCTGATAAAACTGATATTAATTATTATAAGCCTCAATTTACTTTCCAAAATTCTGAAATTATCAAATCAAATACCTTCAAACCTTTATCTATCCAAAAAATAGAATATAAACAAGATTGGACTATTTCCTCTCTAAAAAATTTCTTCATGAACGCTTCAAAAGCAACAAGAGAATTACCATTCTATGCGATTAATGCCAAAATTATGAATAATATTGAAGATTTAAGAAAGTCTGAAGAATTATATAAAAATTTATTAAATATATATGAAAAAACTCCTCAAGAAGATAATTCATTTATTTGTGATTTAATTAATTCTTTTAACGAACAATTTAAAAAATTGACAAATAATCTTATTTTTTCTAATATAATGTTTAAAGAAGGTGTTCTTCCTAAAAAGTTAAAAATTTTTTCAAATGAATCTGAATTAACAAATAAGCAATATATAATAGACCCAGAACTAACAAAATTAAAAAAACTAAATGAAAAACCATGGAATATAAACGGTCCAAAATTAAAAGAATGTCAAAAAGTTGAATCGGTTGATATGGGACAAATTTTTAAAACTGATTTACATATATCTAGAGAAAATATTTTAGCTATGGATTCTAATTTAATACAAATAAAAGAGAAATTAAAATTAAAAGAAAAAAAAGAAAATGATCAAAAAAATAATGATAATGAATTTGAAAAAAATATAGAAAGTGAAGAACATAAAATTCAAAACGAAAAAATAAATAAAGAGAAACCTTCATCAAAATTTGAAATAAAATTCAAGAAAAAGGAAAATTTAAATGAGAATAAAAAGGAAGAAAAAAATTTAAACAAAAATAATAATATAAATGAATATACTAATAATCAAGAATTAGAATTAAATATAGATACAACAATTAAAAAAGAAATAATAAAAGTTGATATTTCAAATTTTAACTTTAATGTAGATATGAAATTAAGGCTAGTCATAGAAAGAATGAAAGAAATAGAAGAAAAAATTAAAAATGGAAAACCTTTACCATCATTGGGAATAAAAAAAGATTTAAAGAGACAAAGGGATTATAGAAATGAAAAATATTCTTCAATAAATTGTAATGTAAATAAATTATATAATAAAGGCATGTTTCTAGCAAATAAAATGATAATGGAAATTTCTTGTAGAAAAATACCTTTTAAAGATATTTCAGTTAATTTATTGTTGGATTGTAGTGGATTTATAAATATTGAGGATAAATTAAAGCATTTTACTATTATATGTGGCATTACAAATGCTTTAAATGCTGTTAATATCAATTATGCTATCAATCTTGTTGGAGATAGCCAATTTCAATGTACCCTTAAGCCTTTTGATGTTGGGCATTCTATGGAAAATTTGCAAAAGGTATTAGATTGTCTTTTTATTAGAAGATTTATTGGAAAAAATGCAAATGCAATAGAATATGCAATAAAATATACTAATATTAATTCTAACTATAGAGTTTTTCTTATATTTACAGATGGAATAGATGAAGATTTTTTATTAATTCAATCATGGAAAGATAAATTAATGAATAATAAAAATTATTCTTTCGGATTTTTCTTTATAAATTCTGAAGAAGCAATTAATAATCATATAGAAGAATTTAAATATTTAAAAAATATATGGAATAAATTTAAAAAAGAGTTAAAAGATAATGAAATTAAAATAGAATTATTGCAATATAAAAATAATTTTGAAGACTTTAATAAATTATATGATGATATAGCTATAATGGTCGGAAATTTATTACAAAGAGATGAAAATATTTGTAATAATGATTCAAATTTCTTTCTTCCTAGTTTTGATTTAAAAAAAGAAAAGAATTTAAAATCAATATTTTTATTTGAAGAAGCATTAAAAGAAAATTTTGAAAATGATCAAGGAATATATATAAAGAAAAGAGATGTTTTAAAAAATATAACAAATAAAGTTAATAAATTAAATATTAAATTTTATAAAGATAAATTATCTAAAATAGGAAAATATGAAATAAAAGATAATGAAATAAAAAATATTATTCATACATATTCAAAAAAATTTATTGAAAATAGAATAAAATTAAATAGAACAAAAATAGAGGCAATATTTAAACCTAATAAGCCTTCACAAAAAATACTTTCAACTACAGGAAATGAATTTGATATTCCTGCATTAATAATGAATTTAATAAACCCTTCTCCAGATCCTATGATTTATTTAGAAGAAAAGGGAGGAATGATTAGAAAATATAGTGTTACTTTAATAGTTGATACATCTTTTTCTTGTTTTAATCCATTAAGTATTTCTTTTTCCTTACAAACTCTAAGAATAATTTTAAGTACTTTAAATTCAATTGATTTACCTTTATTTGACTTAATTTTATCAAGAGACACAAATCCTTTAATTTTATGTTCTAATATAAATACAATAAAAGCAATTAATCCAAAATCTTCTTTATGGGAAAGCTTATTATCTATTTTAGAAAATCCTTGTCCTAAAAGTGATTTGGCTTCTGCAATTCAATCAGCATTCGATTTAAAGAGAATGAAATCATTTGAATATACAGGCTATTTATTTGTACTAACAGATGGTCTTTATCAAGAAAATGAGCATAAAAGAATTCTTACAGCAGTTAGTAATTGTGTAAAAAGTGGTCTAAATGTATTTGGGATAGGAATAGGAACTTATCCAAAAAAAATTGAGTTACTTTTTCCTAAAATAATTTATTGCCATAATCCGTATAATTTAAATAAAGCTATTTCAAGTTTTTTTGGGCAATCTAATTCAGGATTTAAAGATTCTATGATATTTATGGATAGAATAGAAAAAAATCATACATATTTATTAAATGAAGAAATAATAAATATAATAAATTCTTCAGAAAAGTTGAATAATCAAAATTTGTATAATAAATTAAATGAAATAGAAATTGATACTGATGCATTTTTATTAATTTCAAATCAAGAAGATGATTTTGAAAAAACTGGTAATACGATAAAATCAAATCCAATAGGAGAAGGAAAAGAATTACTTAAAAAAGATACTTTAAAAGGGCAAAAAATATTAATAGTAATGCTATGGTCAAAAACTTTAAATCCAAGAGAAAATCAATGTGTTCATAAAGATTATTTATTAAAAGTAAGTCCAGAAAGTGAAGCTTGTCTCAAAGATGCTTTAGATCATTTAGGAATAATAATGGATATAGTAGAAAATTATAGAGATGCTATTGAAAAAATAATAACAAAAGATCAAAATGGAAAATGCCCCTATTATGCTGTCTGGATTATTAATGGACCTCCATATGAAGATTTGCCAGATCATTCTAAAGAAGGATTTTTATTTGGCCAATTTTTGAAAGTTTTAAAAATGTTTTGGGAAAAAGGTGGAGCCTTAATATTTTTAGCAGAAGGATGGAAATTACAATATCAAACAAATGAATTTTTAAAAATGCTTGATTTTGACGGCCAAAAAGTTAATTTTTATTTAGTTGGAGATGATGAAAAAAAGAAAACAAAAGAGCATAAAGGTGGACAAATTCTAACTGGAGATGAAACAGGTGAATTAAAAAAAAATAAAACATTTAGTAGAAAAATAGAAAGATTTGGAGGTATTCAAAGACTTAAATTATATCATAATTTATTTAATTTATTTGAAGGGGATACAATTTCTTATACTAATGATGATAAAGATTTATCGCCTTTTCGTCCTTTTTCTAGAGATAGTGAAGGTAGTATAAATTCTTTATTTTATTTATCTGATGGAAAAAAAGGAGATATATTTATTGATTGTGGATTTACAAAATTATTTATAAATATGAAAAAAGATGATACAGCTTTTAGATATTTCCAAAATATAGCCTCTTGGACTGCAAGGGCGGAAATTCATTTAATATATGATAAAAAGGAGCCAAAAGATTGGAGACCAGAATGTGTTAATTATTCAATAGATGAAAATGAAAAATGGATATTCCCTGCAAAAATAGAAATTAATGAACTAAATCTTGATAATTTAAAAAAATATAAAATAATATTTGCTTTAGATAAATCAGGTAGTGTCTCTGGATGCAAAGAATACTTTAAAGAGATAAATAGGATCGTTCAAAAATATTATAAAAATGGAGATAAATTTTATCTATGGGGGGATAGCTATATAGAAAAATCAAAGACTGAAATAGATGAATGGATAAAAAATGAATATGGTTCAGGTGGAACATATCCATATAATATAGCAGAGTTGGCTCATAATAATCCTGATCATCGAGAACATTTAATTATTGTTACAGATGGTAAAGTTAAAGAAAAGGATATAAAAAAATCTGATGATTTGATAAAAAAATATAATATTAATTTTAAATATACCTCTATTTATGTTATAGGGAATTCAGGGAATTTATCTATTGGGGCTCCATTTTGTAGAGATTGCCCCAATAGAACTATAAATGTCATTGATTCAAATAATAGAATTAAGGGACCAACTTTATCTTTAGACCAAATAAATTGCTTTAATCATATTGATAATATTAATACTATCTTAGAATTTAATTCTAATTACCCAGATTTATATTCAGTTATTTTTGCAAAACAACTTGGTAAAGATAGTGATACTTATATAAAAGCAAAATTAGATAATCTTAAATTAAGAATAATTAATAATTTAAAAGATGAAGAAAAAAAAGATTTTGAGAATAAATGGAATCTTTTAAATGATATGGCTAAAAATGGAACACATAACTATGATATTGGAACTGCAGGTATACCTATATATTAATATAAAATAATTAATTTTATATTTTTATTTTTTCTTAGAAATAATGGCTCTTCTGAGAATAGAAAGGAGAAGGTTTCGATAATACCTAACTTATGAATGGAATTTAAAAATTATTTAAAACAAAAATTGTTTTAATGGAAATTATGACGGAAATAATAAAACAATAGATGGAATTATTTTAGTAAATCCTGATACAATATATGTATCATTGTTTCCTGGCTTTACAGGTAATAGCTTAAAAAACATAAATATTGGAGCAAATTCAATAATATATCTTGATAAAATTTTAAATAAACCTATCATATATATTGGCACTCTTACAACATGGAGAAACGAAAAAAATATAGAAGAAGAGGAAAATGATAAAATATTAATTGAAAACTGTGTAAATAATTGTAAAATCGTTTTAAAAAATTCAAATATAGGAGTTGCCTTGATCATCTTGTTTATTTATATTGACAAAATGACGAGGTGCAGAGATTATGTAAGGATCATCTTCTGTGCCTGAACCACCAGCAAAACCTGCTTCATTGTCTGTGTTATTTCCAAAGTCTATATCATAAGTGCCATTTGTTGCTTCTACTCCATTATAACTGGAGAAGTAATCTATTAGATTTCCTTCATTATCATAAGTTAAAACGGCTTTTATTTTGATATTTCTTGTACCATTTACTGTAACAGTAAATTTAGTTTTGGCATCAGCATTTGGGCTTGCTTTTAAAATCTCTTTATCATCAGCACTTGATTTTTTTGTAGTATTACTGGAATAGTAAATGTCAGCAGTAGCAATTTTGTCTGCATCTT
>JAJJLB010019054.1:0-18865 GCA_023806845.1 Diplodinium flabellum
CCAATCCCCAATCCCCAATCCCCAATCCCCAATCCCCATAAATTATTTAATATTTTAGTTGATATAAATTTGATTATTTATATAATTAAAATAAATATAAAAAACTAAATTTCTTAATAATTAATAAACAATTATATTTAATATATTTATTAGCTTTATATATAAGCTGCTGCATTAATTCCTAAGTTTTCAACTTCAACATTTGAATAGAAACTCAAAATTTCCATCTTTTCTTTAAATATTTTTAATTTTTCTTCGTCATTTTTAATTTCTTCATTAATTTCATTTTCAATCCTTTCTATTTCATTTTTTATATTATATGTGGATGTTTGAATTGAATATTCAAAAAATGAGAATAAAAGAGAATTTCTAATATTTTTATAATTATTCATTAAATCTTCAAATGTTTTAATATTTTTAAGATTATCCAATGTATTAGAAATAAAGTCTGGTGAAATATTTCTGTTCGACTCAGGTAAAAATTGGAAAGACCTTTTATTAACTGGAATATCTTGACAAGATAAAATATAATCCATTACCTTATTTTCATTTGTAGAAGCTATTCCATCACAAAATATATCAATATAATAATTCTTTTCAAATTTATCATTACATTCTTTTATAATATCATTTGCCACCTGTTTTAAATTAATTTGATTAGTTGAATTTGGTTTTAATTTTGTTTTTTTAATATCTTCTAAGTTTATTTTCTC
Organism: Diplodinium flabellum; assembly: GCA_023806845.1. Taxonomy (NCBI): domain Eukaryota; phylum Ciliophora; class Litostomatea; order Entodiniomorphida; family Ophryoscolecidae; genus Diplodinium; species Diplodinium flabellum. The sequence continues at coordinate 714 of JAJJLB010019054.1, forward strand.
TTTTCCATTTTTTGTGTTAACAAAATAAATGATATTATTATACTCAGAATATAATTCTTCTTTTATTCTTTCATACATATAAGTTTTGTCATTTTCATTTATTTCAGAATCAACATCTATAATATAAATTTTTCTTTCATAATTATTCCAAAAATATGTTTTAGTTAAATCTAATTTATAATCAATTGCATCAGGTTTCCATATTTGAGGATTTTCTCCTTCATTCATTAAAACATCACATCTTGATATCAAAGAAACTAAATTTCTAATATATCTAAAAGTTCCTTCCTCTTCCATTTCAATAAAGCATTTTGTAAATCCACAATCAATTACAATATCACCATAATTTTGTCTCCCATAATATATCAATATCGAAATTCCTCCTTCAGAATCCTTTGCAAAAGGTACAAATGGATAAATTGGATTTTCATTTCTCAAAAGATGGCGATATCTATTCATTGCTCTATTATGAGATAATCCAAACATATTAAATATGCCAAATAAATCTTCATTATTCTCAATTGCATAAGATATAGTAACTCCTTCATAAATTTTAAGTAAATTAGTTCCTATATTAGGCCTCTTTAAATGAGTAATAACATTATTTGAAGCATTAAATAATTTATTTTCATTTAATAATCCAGAAACATCTCTTAATAATGTTTTACCTCCCTTATGAGAACCTCCAATGAAAAAATGTGCTCTTACTTTTTTATTTTTTAAAAAATATCTTTCTTCTTCTTCCTCTTCTTCTCTAACTTCTTTTTCCTCTTCTTCTCTTTCTTCTCTTTCTTCTCTTTCTTCTTCTTTTTCTTCTTCTTCTTCTCTAACTTCTTTTTCCTCTTCTTCTCTTTCTTCTTCTTCTTTTTCTTTTTCATAAACTTTATCAATTTTTTCATCATTATCTTTTTCTTTTATTTCTTCCTCTTCACTTTCATTATTATTTTCAAATTTTATTTTTTCATCAATTATATTTATTCTATTTTTATTTTCTTTTTTTTCATCTTCTTCTTCATCTTCTTCAAAATTATTAATATTGATTTTATTTCTATTTTCTTCTTCTTCGTAGTCTTCTTCATCCTCATTAAAATTCTTTTTATGCTCTTCTTCTTTATTTAAGGCCTTATTATTTTCATTTAAGGTATCCTTTTTTGAAATAAAATTCATTAAATTTAAAAAATTTTCTGAAGATTTTTCTTTTGATTCTATATCATAATCGTATTCACTTTTTTTATTAATTAAACGTGAATTATCATCATTATTCTCATAATCATCATTATATTCATAATCATCTTTTTTGTCATCTTCATTATCCTCTTCATTATCCTCTTCTTGTTCTTCATCATCAACTGGAAATTCAGCATTTTCAAGGAACAAATTGACCTGATAAAAAAGAGGATCACCATCAGCAAAGAAAACTATAGATCCACCTTGTGACCAAAATATATTAATAACTTTCATAAATTCTCCTATTAAATTAGGGTCTGATTTAGGATTTGGAATTATTGCCTTTTGTGGTCCGCACATTACCCATACAATATTATAATCGCATTTGTTATTTTCATTTTTTCTAGTTAATTCTTTAATTGCATTTTCATAATCTAAGACTACATAAATTTGTAGTCCAAAAATATCAACCGCCGACTCAACACATATTTTATTTTTTTCATCATTTTTATTTTTTAAATAAGTATTTATTTTTCCTGATCTAAATAAATTTTCAGGTTTTACTTTTTCATTTTCTTTCAATGGATTTAAATCATAAGACCATAACATTATTATTAATATTTTTTTATTTTTAAGATAATTTTCTTTTATCATTAATGTATTTTCATTTTCTACTGGATTTTTTGCTTCATTTAAACTTTTAAAGTGATTTTCTAAAGGAACAGGTTTATTAAAGAATTCAAATGTTGTATAATTAACTTCTATTTTTTTTAATTCCTTAACTAAATTATTGAAAAAAATCTCTTTATTTTTAGATAATTTTTTAATTATTTCCTGGAATTCTGACATTTTAGCTTGGTATTCAAAACCAATCATTTTCTCACTTGTGTTAGTGTGAATCTGTTCGAAAAATCCTGAAAGTCCTAATAATAAATTGCATGGATCTATAGTATATATTATTTTTTCAAAAATATTTTCTATACCTATAGGGTAGGGGCCAATTCCTATTCCTATTATATTAATATCAAGTTGATTACAATAATGAATTTGCTTGCTAATATATATTTGTTCATTTTTTTCAGCTAATCCATCTGTTAAAACGAATAAAATTTTAGTATATTCGTTTCTTTCCTTATTTATATTATAAACATAATTTAAAGCAGAAGATAAATTGCTTCCATAATATGGAGTTTGTAAGAATTTAAATAGCCCAATCCATAATGGAGATTCTTTCCTTAAACATTTTTGGGAATCAACATCAGAACATAATATGATAGGTGATTTATCAGTAGTTAAAATAATATCTAACTTTGAAATATCTATATATAATAAAGGACTCAATAATTCACGTATAACTTGGAAGGAATGAGTTCTTGATATATCTCCAAAGCATGAGACAGAATTATCTATTATAATTGAAACTGAATATTGCCTTTTCATTTCACCTGTTTCTTCCCAAAATATTTTTGGTCTAGGTTCTTTATTTAGAATACTTATAATTAATGAAACTATATCAATTTCTGAACCTGATGTTGATAATACTTTTTGAGATGCTTTATTTTTCTTGAATATTTTTTCTAAACTCATTTTATCAATATCATTTTGTTTAATAATAAAATTATCAATTAATTCTCTAAATTCTTTTTCAATAAATTTATTTACATTTCCTTGACATATTTGACCTGATTTATTTTTATCAAAAATCTTATTACCATTCTTAATGATTCCATCAGATAAATATTTTAAAGGATAATTTCGAATGTAAATCTGATTGTCTTTTATTTTATTTCCTCTTTCTTTAAATGAAATATCATTTAAACTTTCTATAGAATTTAAAATTATTTTTTCTTCTAGGAAAGAAGGTTCATAATCAACAAAATTATTATTTATATCTAAATTATCAAACTTATTACCAATTAAATCTCTTAAAAATTCAGCTAGTTTAGAATAATAATTACTTTTCTTTTCTTTATCTATAATATTTACAATTACCCTAGATTGTGCATTTTTAGTTTCATTTATGAAATTATTCCACAATTTTTCAATTTTTTCTTTATCTTTGATATTATCAAGATCTGGCTTATAAAAAATAAATCCGAAAGAAATTTCTGGTTCATTGAATATTAATTTATTCCATTGACTGGTTAATTGTAATTCTTCATCCAAACCATCAGTAATAGTTATTATTATTTTCCTTGGATGCTCTTCATAAAAGATAGGTTTTTGCCCTTCTTTCGATGATTTATATTCTTTTGAAAACATATAAGTTTCTTTTGCAAATTTCTGAGAATTTGCTAAGTTATCTCTGAATCTTCTTATCATTAAACATTCAAAAACTTTTTCAAAAATTTCGAAGGAATGGGGATCTTCAAATTGTTTTAATATAATTTTATATCTCCCATCTGCAACCACTGCAATTCCATATGGAATTTCTAATAAATTTAATGCTATAGCAAATGAGCATAATATATGAAAATTGAAAACCTTTTTTTTTGGATTTATATAACAACTACTATCTATTAATAAAATTACACAAATTTTTTTAAATAAAATATCTGTTTTAGTATCAGGGCCAATTAATTTTAACACTTCATTAAAAATTTGATTAGCAAATTTTAATATATGATTTGATAACTTCAAAATTGGAAAATGTTCGGAATATTTTTTATTAACAAAATTATTTAAAGGTAAATACCCTTTTGTATTTAATATACTTAATTCATTATTTTCATCAATTTTTTCTATTTTTTTTAAAACCCATTGAATAGCATTTTTATCCGAGAAATCATATTGCTCAAATTTATCTTGGTTCATTTCAATTGTCTTTGTAACATTTTCTTCTATTAAATATCCATAATTAATATTTTGAATTATATTTTCTTGGTTCTTTTTTTCTTGGTTATTTTTAGCTTCTTCTTCTAATTTTTGAATATATTCTTTATTACCCAAATTTATATTTTTAAGGGAATTAGATTGAATTGTTTTTTTATAATTTTTAAAAAAGTTGTTTCTGTCTTCATATTCTTCTTCTATCTCTTCTTTTTTTTCATCTTTATCAAAAGTAAAATAATTTTCATCAAAATTATTAAATGAATTTTTTGAAAGATCTATTTTATTAAATTTTCCTGAAAGATAATTGCCTGCCTCATATTGTGATGATGAATACTTATCAAAAGCATCAAATTGGCTTTCTCTATCACAATCAAATTTTATTTCTTCTAATTCTATTTCTTTTTCCTTTAATTTCAAAAATTTTTCATTTTTTATTTTTGGAATATTAAAATCTATTTGATTAGTCTCAAAGATATAATCACTTTGAATTTTATCGTTTAATTCATATTCACTGATATGAAACAATTCTGATATAGTGGATTGTTTAACTTTAAAATTAGAATAATATAATTTTTTAATTAAAGAAATAAAACTACTTTTAAATTCATTTATTTTATAATTTAGAAAAGAATTATCTTTTTCATTAAATGGAAATAATTTATAGTATTCAAATAGTGTACAAAATATTTTTTCAGCTTCTCTTAATTTATTGCCTTCTTTTAATTTTATTGAAGAATAAATAAAAGTAGGTAAAAATCTTATTATTTTAATGCATTGAGAATAGAAATCTTCAATTTCTTTAATTGACATTATTCCTTTTGGCCTAATAAGTTTAGGAAGGGTTAAATTAACATTATTGAAATCATTATCATCATAATTTCTTCTAAGATTAATAATATTATTTTGTTTAATATCTTTTTTATTACTTAGTTTTATATAATCATCATTTGATAAAATCCCTAAATTTTCAATATAAAAATAAATATCTTCATTTAATTCATTTTCATTTTTTTCATGATTATCAAAATTAATATCTTCATCCAATTCAGAATAAATTTTCATATTTTCATCAATAATATCTTCATTTATAAAAGTTATATCAATTTTCTTTTGAGTTTCATTTATGTTTGAAATATAAGATATTTTAACTATATCATTTATATTATTGACAGGATAATATTTTTTATTTATATTTATTTTTATTTTTGAAAGGTAATTGCTTTTGATTTTATTTGTTCTTATTATTTCTTCTTCATTTAATATTTCAATGAATTGAGTAAATTTATTATCAATAAAAATGTGGCTTTCAAAATATTTATCATTAAAAACTTCTGGAAATTCAAATTTAACATATATATTAAAAATATTATTTTCTTCTAATTTGTTTTTAAAATCATATTTTATTATACATTCTTCATTTTTGAATTCTTTATTATTAAAATCATAAAATAGTAGAGAATAAGTAAAAGGCAAAATATTTGAATCAATATATATAGGAATTTTATAATTATAAGTATAATATATATTCAAATTAATATTCATTTTGGAAAGTTTTTCCTGATTATTTGGTATTATTAATTTAATTTCTTTTTTATCGTTTTTATCTTTGTTATTTTTTTGAGAATTAATTATTATTTCTGGCTTTGAACTAATATTATTATTTAATCCTTCTATTTGAATAATTGGATTTAGTATTTGATTAGCCGATTTTTCTGTTGGCTCCAAAGAAAACATAATTTCTTCATATGAATAAAGATTATCAGAAATCAAGAAGGAATTTTCTTTCTTTAATATTTTTTTATTTTTTGTTGAAAATTTTATTGCAATTGGGATGATTTCAAATTGAATTTTGATTGGAAAAATCAAAGATTTATCAATTTTTTCTTTTTCTTCGTTATTGTTTTTTTGTGTTTTAATTTCTAAACTAAACTGAATGACATGAATTTCTTTTAGAAAAGTATTGTCTTTGATTTTTGGAATTATTATTTCAATTTCTATTGGCTTATTATAATCAACTTCTTTATTAAATTCTATTAATTCCTCTGAAGAATCATATATATAATCTTCTTTTTTTTCAATATTTTTATTATTTAATAGATTTATTAATAAATTAGTTTTAGTAACGGTTAAAATATTTATCCTATATTTTTCTGAATATAAACTTGGATATATAGGACCAATAGTTAAATTAATATTATTGAAACAACAAGAAATTTCATTTGTTTGAGAATCAACATTAATAATAGGCATTGATAAAGGACTTTTTTCATTTATTTCTGAAAAATCAACTAAATCGTTAATTTGAATTTCTTGGGGTATTTCTTTTAGTTCATAATTTTTCTTTAATAATGTCTTATTATATTTTTTTCTAAATTCAAATCTATTAAGATCATTATTAAAAGAATTTGATATTAAATTATAATCAGTCTGAATTTGCTCCAAAATATTTTTTATTTTCCTTAATGAATTAGATAAAACTTCAGATTTTGAATCATCACTGAATTTAACATAGCATAATAAAATGAAATTATTTATATCCTTTTTATTAGACTTACTATTTAACATACAATTTTCAATAATATCTTGCTTATTTAATAGTAATATTAATTTTTCTTTAAGTTCTTTTAAACTTTTTTTATAATGAGTAAAATCATCATAAAATTTATCTAAAGGAATATCATTTCCAAATAACAATGTAATATTATTGTTATTATCTGCATTAGAATCTATTGATATTTCTTCTATATCTTCCTTTAATCCTAATATATTTATTGATATTTTTTCCTCTGTTTTATCCAAATTATTCAATAATTCATTATCTCTATTCTTAAAATTAATATCTTTCAATTGACAAGGGAAAATATAAAAATATCCTAAATTGTCTTCATTTTCATATATAATTAAATCATTCTTTAAATTTTCAATTATTATATTATTATTTTGTTCAGATTTATATGAAATTCTTATTAATTCAATTTGTTCATTATTTTCTAAGAGTAAATTATTATATTTATTTAACTCATCTTTTAATTCTAACAATTCTTTTATTTTAATTTGGAAGTTAGAAGTAATATTTTTTATTGATTTTATTTCATTAAATAATTGATTATACTTATATAAATTATCTTTTATATTTTTTATAATTTTTTGTTTATTTTCTCTATTATATATTTCAATTAATTCATTATAATCATCATTTTTAATTTTTAATTCCCGTTTTATTTCTTCAAATAATGTATTTTCTTTTAAATTTTCAATTTTATTTATATTATCAATTAAACGTTCAATATCAATTTTTTTATTATCTATTGTATGAGAAATATTTTTGATAATATCATTATTTATTTTATTGAATAAATCTTTATTTGGATTTTTTAAAAATGAAATAATATCATCATTATTTTTTTCCGAATAATATTTAAGTAATGAATTATCAACAAATATTTTATTAACTAAATTTTCTATTAATTCATTAGAAATTATATTAATTTGTTTATCTATATAGGATTCTTTATTCACCTCATTAAAGTAGTCATCCTTTGATAATCTATAGAAAAATAATTTTATCTTTTCATATAATGGCTCATAAAATTTGGGATTGTTTTTACTGCATACCATATTTAGCCATTTAATTCCTATTTTTCTATTATTGACTCTTTTTTTTAATTCTTCTGACAAATAATTTTTAATAGTTTTTTCAATTATGATAGAAAAATAATTTTTTTCCTTTGATATTATACATTCCATTGAAGAATAATATCTTAAGCATAAAAGCCAAAATGGAAATGAATCTCTATTTTCAGTGATTTTTGTATTATCCTCATAAAAAACATCAAAAATATTTTTATCTATCATTTTATTTTCAGTCAAAAAATATATTAAAGAAGGATATCTATTATAAATTATTTGTTTATCTAAATATTGATAATCTTCTAGATAATCTCTAAAATTAATATCTTCAAAATTAAATTCATATTTCTGATTTAAAATCTTTAACTCATTTTCATCATATAAATTAATAATTATATCACACAATTTTATGATATGATTTTTATTTTCTTCTTTTTCCAAATTTTTCTTTAGATTTAATACAAATTCTTTTTGATGTTCATTATATTCATAACTATCATATCCAAGTTTTTCAAATATTATTCTACATATATTATTTAAACATGAAATGAAACCTTTAATTTTATCTTTTGAAGTAATTTCTATTGAATTTAAATTATTAATGTTTTTCAACCCTTCACGATCTATATTTATATCTTTAATTAAATATCCTTTTACTGGCTCTGAATCATTGTTAAAATCAATGAATAAGTAAATAAAATCCATTGCATTGAAATTAGGGAAAATAATTTTAAAATTAGATTTATACTTAAATGAGTAGTTTTGCATAATATATATAATCTCATCTTTTTCAATTTCTCTTTTAATTAAATTATTAAAATAATTAAACATTTCTTGAATAATTCTGAAAGATACACTATTTCTTTGGTTATTATAAATGTCTAATTTTTTTAAAATCGAAGAATTTAAAACACTATTTAAAATCATTTTATTATGATAACTAATAATAAAGTTATCATCAATTTGATTAAAAATAAAATTAGAAACATTTCTCATTTCATCATATTTTGAGAGTTGAATTAATATTCCTAAAATATTATTAGAATCTGATTTTTCTAATTTGTTTAATATTTGCTTAATTTCCGAATATTTAAAAATACTGTCAATAAAAATTTTATGTTTAAGAAAATCCTTATTATAATATTTTTCCATATTTGAAAATATTATTTTAGGCCATTTTATATTTCCTTCCTCTATTCTTTCTAAATCCCCAATAATTGATATTTTTTCATTCCAATTTTTTAATGTATTATTGGAATCTTTTAGATCTTTTATATTTGAAATTTTTTTTCTAATGCTTTCAATTAAAATTTTATTAGCATCATTTTTATTCTCATCTAAGCAATTATTAATTTCATTTATCATATTTTCTTTCATGATTTTATTTTGATTCTCATTATTTATTTTTTCTATTTCTTGTATTTTATTTTCTAAAACAATTGAAAAATCCTTAAAATTTAAATCTATAAATTTTTTTTTAATTTCTTCCAAATTATATAATGCCTTTTCTAATTTCTCTAATATTAAATATCTATCTTTTTGAGATATATTTTCATAGTCAGTTTCATCCTCAAATAAATCAAAATTATTTTTAAAATAATTATTTAATGTTCTAATTAGTTCATAATATATTATATAGTCATTTTTTATTAATTTCTTGTCAAAATCTTCAAGAATCAAATTATAAATGTCTTTTTCAGTTTTAGTGAAATATTCATTCTTTATCCTGGTGAAATTTTCTATTGAATAATTAAAAAATAAAGATATAATTTTTATAACATTAGGTATTTTATTTATATCTGGCTTAAAAATTCCATCAATATTAAAAGAATATTGTTTTTCAGATTTAAATTTATTATATAAAGAAATTTCTTCACCGTCTAATTTTAAGTTATCTTCAAATTCATCAACCTGCTCAGATGTGGGAATATATTTTTTATAGTTTGAAAATTCAAGTAAAAATTGATAAAAGGCATAGGTATCTAATTTTGAAACATTTTCTATATTATATTTATCTAATTTTTCTTTTCCTTTTATCTCTAAATAATAAAAATAACTATTCTTAGCTAAATAAAAACCATTTGAATCATCAAAAATAAAATATGGATTTATTATTGAATTATTATCTCCATCATTAACTTTAAAAATATATATATTTTTATTAATTTGAATTGTGAAATGAATTTTATTTTTCCAATAAATATAAAATAATTCTAACCACAAAATTGAAATATTTTTTTCTTCTTTTAATTTTTCTAAATTTTCATTTTTTTCTTGTTTATTAAATTCATCTTCATCAATAAATTTTTCAAAAGGAAATAATAAATAAAATCTTTCGAATAAATATCTATATTTATAAAGAATTATAATTAAATATTCAAAATATTCCAAAGATTTTTTGTCAATGAAATCGAAAATATAAGAAGGTAAAAATTCTGGAGTTATTTTATCTGTAATAATATATTTATCTCTTAATAAATAATTATATAATATTAATTTAGAACAAGCCATTTGCAAATTTGAATTCACTTTTTTTAATAAAATTGAATCACTAATTATTAATTTTAATTCAGATGGTTTGAAATCTTTTAATATAATATTATTAATTGTATTCAATATTATTTCAAGTTCTGTAAGCCCAAAAAACTCTCCAAATATAATTAATTTTTTTTCCGAATTATTAATTTTTTTATTTAACTTATGAATTTCCAATAAAATTTGATTTAAATGCCTTGATTTTATAGTAAGGCATTTATTCCAAAAATTTGACAAATGAAAAATATATTCATCATCCTCCTCATCAATATCATTATTTTTAGATAGAATTAATTTGATTTTTACTATTTCATCAAATATATCTTTATATATATTATACAAATCATCGTCCCCCATTTCAACATCAATTTTAGGTTTTTCACAAAATTTCTCAATTATATTTGATTTGAATAAATTAAAAGATTCTAAATTATTTGTAGAATTAAAAGAATTATAATAATAATGTTCAAAAGTAGATTTAATAATATCACTTAGATAAATATCAGTTATATTCTCTTTAAATTTCATTTGATTTTTATTTAAATTTGTAAGTTCATTTGCTATAAATTTAATAGTTCTTCCAGTAAATTGATTTTCTGAAAAATTTTTACATTCTTCAAAATTATCATTTTTCATTTTATTTTTAGAAATTTTATGAACATTTGCAAGCCTGCCTGATATTTCTTTTGATAAAGGAACCGGATAATTAACATTTTTTAAACTTCCATAATAAATTTTTGCTGAATATTCTGTAGTCGAATCAACTTGTGGCAGAGTGAAAACTACACATTTACTAAATAATGATGTATTAATTTTAGATTCATTATTATAAGGATTAAAAGTAAAAAAGATTCTAAATTGGTCATTTATATTTTCTTTTTCATTTGTATTATTCCTTTTAAAAGTGATTTCTTTAGTTCCTTTTATTATTTTTAATTCTGGATTATCACCACATAATGGAATTAATTTTTCAATAATTTCAATTGGTGCTGATTCAATTTGTTCAATAAGAATCCAATAGCCTTTATTTAATGCCTCACAAAAAGGGGAAAAAGTTGGTTCAAATCTTTTGGTCAATGCAATTTTATCTTTAATTTTTTGGTAAATTTGATTTGCTTTATAATAATTTGCATTATTTTTTTCTAAATTTTCAAATTTTTTGCATAATTCATTAAAATTATTAGGGTTCCATCCATCATTTTTATAATCATATAATACTAAAATAGATAACTCTTTACATAATTTAGAGATTTCTTCTTTGTCATCTTTAGTCAATTCTTTAATCATTGATTGACCAAAAAACATTGTGGTACTAATATCTTTGTTCATTTGATAAACATATAACTGTTTTCCTAACATATCAGCAAATAAATTAATTAAATGGCTTTTCCCAGAATTTGTATTCCCTTGCAAAATTATTGAAGAATTTGACAAAATAGAGCAAGATAAAAATAGTAAGCAATGCTTTTGAGGGTTCGTTAAAGTTTCAATTCTCCTATTTATATCTTCTATTTCTATTTGTTTACATTTTTTTATTTTAAGTTCTATAAAATCTGAAGGTTTTTTATCATCTATCTCGTTTTCTTCTATTATAATTCTAAATATTTCATCTTTAATATATGAGAATTTTGGAACAAAGTTAAAAGCTTTAAATTGTAATTTATTTATTATTTCTTGAATTTTGTCATTATCTGTATGCCTATAAACAAAAATAAATTGAGAAATTATATTAATATCTAATCTAGAATAAGTTTTATCACGAAAAGAAATAAATTTATTAATATCATTTAAAGACAATGGATTATCATTTGATGATGTATAATTATTTTGAATTTGGACAGCTGTTAAAAATTTATCTTCAAAATAATTTGATTCAAGTTTATATTTTTTATTTTTAAATTTAGAAGTAATGATTTTATGTATATCTTCTCCATTTGGATTTTGAACAATAAAATAAATGCAAGATCTTAATAAAAAATTTGGTAAACTATTTCTATTTATTTTCCCATTTTCTGAATCTAATATACCAAATAAGTATGGAGGATCATCAATATTCTTTTTTTTATTTTCTCCATTTGGCAATAAAATATTTTCTTTATTATAATCAAATATATTTTCCAATATTTCAAATATACCTGGGGAAGCTTTATTAATATTATGAAATATAATTGCACTTTTTTCATTGTTTTCATTTATTAAAGCCTTTAATAAGTCTGTTTCAATAAAATCTACTTTTATAATATTGTTTTCTGTTGTTGCAGTGATCTTTCCTAAAAGTTCATCATTTTTTGTATTTTCTGATAAATAAATATTAACAATATTTTTAATGTTTAGTAATTCAAATATATATTTTAATGCTGTTTTTTTTCCTTGTCCTTGCTCTCCTTCTAATATTAATGGAATATTTAGTTTTATAGAAGTATGAATTATATCTATATTTTCACAAAATTGTTCAGTAAATGCTATATCGTCTGATATTTTTTTATCATTTGCATCAGATTTTTCTATATACATATGTGTATTTTTGGATAAAATTGCAGATTTTCCATTTATTATTATTTTTTCTAATGTAGATTTATCTTCTTCATAATTCCATAAATATTTTTTAAGTTAATATTGTCATCAATTGTTATATTGTTTTTTAATTCTGATATTAATTTAATTATTTTAATTTTTTGAGCTAAAGTAATTGTTATTTGTAATAATGATTCTATTTCCTTGAATAATTTTATTATATGCTCAATTTCTTTTTCTTGATTAATCTGCATTTCAATTATAATTTTTTCTTCTTCTTTCTCATAGCTTTCAACATTAATGACAGTAAATCTTGATAATATAGCTTCAGATAATTTATTTTCAAACCCACTATTAGCCGTTGCTAAAACACGGTTTTTTTTCGGATTATTTAAAAATGAAATTTCCTTATTTTCTTCATTAGTAAATGTATCATAAATATCTTCAACTAATATTATTTTTGCTCTTCTGAGAAAAATTGGTTAAATCTTTCTAGAACATCAGAATATAAATTTGATATATTTTTTAAAACAAAAGGTTTATCTTTTAGTAATGCATCAAGAATAAATCCAGGCTTGAATGCAATTATATAATCTGAAAACAAATCTTCATCTTTATTATTTTTATTTAATTCTTTATTATCATCAAATAGTATTTTTTTGAATTTATTTAATGCATAATTAAAACCTTTAATTCCTTCTTTAATTTTAAATTCTTCTTTTTTTAATTTTCTATTATTATATTTTTCAAATAATTCATTTACTTTATTTGCTTTTCCACAAATATAACATAGATATTTAAAATAAAAAAAAGTAGACTCTTTTTTACTTAATACTACTGGACCACCTAAAAGTTGATCAACTTTTGTTTCTTGATTTAAATTAATTATTTCTGGATTTTCTTGTAAAAGTGTTTCACATAAAAATGTTTTGCAACTTGTTTTTCCTAAAAATAATAATGATTCTTCATCAGAAGAAATAACTGCATTAAATAAAGGATTTAAAAAATTCAATAATTTAATATATGATAAAATTTTTTTTTGCATTTTATTAATGAATATAAATCTTAGATTAACTTTACATAAACCTTTTTGTAAATACTTATTTTCTCCCTCATTAATTATATCCAAATTATTTTCAAAATAACAAAATAAATTTTCTTCATTTTTTAGATTGAATATATCAGTAATTAACTCAATTAAATCATTCTTAATATCTTGAATATTTTGTTTATTTAATTTTGATAAAATATAAAATATTACATTATGATAAGGTTTAAATCCAATAAAATACTTCTTTTTTTTATTATTTTGATAATAGATTCTTTTAAATATTTTTTTAATATCTCTAAAAGATAAAGGTTGAATATAATTTTTATCAAGCTGATTAAATTTTAACATAAATTTACCGATATTTTTTGCCTCTTCATCACTTATATTTTTCTTTTCTTTTTCAAATTCATTATAAAAACTATTATTTATTTCAACGCAAATATTTTGCACATCTTTTTCAATAATTTCTATTTCTTCAGTTGTTTTTTTAATGTGAGATGGATAAATAAATTCCTTTAAAGAAGATTCAATTAGAGGAGGCATTTGATTTCTTCCTAAAGTTCCAATTTTATTTTGACAAGCAATAAAAATAAAGTTTTCTTTAATTTGTATTTTTTTTTCTAAACCAGGTATATATATTTTATAATCCCTAAAATGAGTCAAAGAAGGTAATAAAGATTTCATTGTCTCTGATGAACCTAAATTAAATTCATCTGCAATGAAAATTGAACCTTCTGTCATTGCTAAAGTTAATAGTCCATCTTTAAAATGAACATTATTATCAATTAAAGTTGTTCCTCCATAGCATTGAATAGGTTTTGTACCTGAATGGAATGATTGAATATAATATTTTTTATCCCCCATAATCATTCTTGCAAGTGCACACGCTCCAACAGTTTTTCCTATTCCTGTTGGTCCTTCAAATCTCATATGTAAATGAATTAAGTAAGCAGAATAAGTTTTAGTTAAAAATTTACATAATTCATTAGAATTTATAAAAAAAAATTTATTTTCCTCTTTTCTCTTATTAGTTGGTTCTTTTGATTTTAGAATCTCTTTAATTTTCTCATAAATTGAATTATCTATATTAAAATTTTTACAGTTTGGATCAATTAATTGAAAAATATAATCTATTATTATTTTATTTTTAATTGTAGTGAATTTTGATTTAAAAATATATACTGCTTCTATAAAAAAAGATAAAAATGAAATAGATTTAATTATTTTTTTATTGTCTTCTATAATTTTTTTATATAATTCATCGATAAATTCCTCGTTATCTTTTTCTTTTTGAATATTATTTTTTTCCATTTCTGATTTTGAAATTTTATTTATTTCTTCTTTAGGCTCTTTATTATCCTCTTTAATTCTATTTCTTATTCTCAGATTCCTTTTTTTAGGTTTATCTTCTTGAGGAATAATATTATTATCAACTTTATTTTTGGATTTTTTACTTAAATCCTCAATTTTATATTTTATAAAATTTTTTATATCTAAATTTGCTAGTTGATCTTCAAAGTATATAATTTTAAATCTGTTAATAAAAGCAGGAGACATTTTATTTAATTTATCTTCATCACATGTAGCAATTACTCTAAATGACTTTTTTATTTCGATATTTTGTTCCTTTTTATTTGGATTCTCAGGAACATCAAAATATAAAGTTTTTTCAGAATTTAAATTTAAATCAAATAAATTATTAGCTCTTTCAGTGACTTTTGAAGAAATCTCATTAATAGAATCAAATACAAGACATTTTCCTTCCTTAACACCCTTTAATAAAAATCCATCATTCCATTCTAATAGTGATTGGCCTGATTCTTTCTTTTTACATAATATTTGCTTTCCTATTAAATCAGAGCAAGAAGTTTCTTCTGTGCATATCATAAAATCAACATCTAATTTTTCATACTTATCATTAACATATTTTTTATTATAATATTCTGCCATCCATAATGAAAATTGGGTTTTTCCACATCCTTTTTTCCCTATTATAATAACATTGCTACCATTATTAAATGAAAAAATGACTTGTTGAAAAATTTTTTGAATTGCTTGTGTTTTAAAGCAATTTGGAAATTCTGGAGGTAAATATAAGGAAAATTGTTCTTTTTTAAAATATTTTTGAATTAATAATTCAAATTTTTCTTGTTGATCATGGGTTTTTCCATAAATATTATATATAATATTATAAATATTTTCTCCTTTTGAATATGCTTCTATACAAGAATCAATTTGTCTTAATGTAAAGCAAATATAATCATTTTCTTTTGCTTTAGACCATTCTAAATGAAATTCAATTAATTTTATTAAATCATCATCACAAATTTTTTTTCTACCTTCTTTTTCACTAATATTATTTCTTATGCCTTTTGCTATTTCAATTAATTCTTCCTTTGAAAATTCTTCAAAATTCACAATTTGAAATTTAGATAAAAATTTTAATCCTGCCGATTCTCTTTTATCTTTATAAAATTTTGTTTTTCTATTTTGAGTGGCAATTAAACAAAAATTTGGCTTCATTGTAAATTTTTTCAAGGGAAGACCTGTAATTTCTATACTTAAAACTTTTGTATCTAAAGCTTCTTCTATACATTGAAGAACTGAAACTGGTGCCAAATTAATTTCATCTAAATGTAAGCAATGTCCATTTCCCATACTAAAAGCTTCGATAAAAGGCCCATAACTCATTTTTATTCCATCTAAAGAATCAGAATCTCCTGAATATTTCCCAAATAAATCAGAAATTTTTGTTTTTTTACTAAGACTAAATTTTATATATTTAAATTGTGTATATTCTTTTTTTTTAATTTTAGTTCTTTCTTCTTCTTCCTTTTCATCTTGAATAATTTGCCATTGCCTATATTTTGCCATCATTGCTGCAGTAAATGATTTTGAAGTTCCTGTTTCTCCTTCTAATATACAAGGGACCTGATATATCATATAATGATAAACTTTATTACATTTTTCTAATGACTTCGGAGATAAAATAAAATTATTTTCTTTGAATAAAGGGCAAGAAATATCAATTCCTTTTGGATATAATCTTTTTTCATTTTTTTTAATTTTCCTAATTAAAGCTCGAATATTTATATTTTCTAATTTTTCTTGTTGTTCCTCATCAAATTTTTTTATATTATTTTTTTCTAAATCATTTGCATTTTTATTTAATATAATGTTTGAATTTTGAAGTTCTTCATCTTTTTTTATTAAAGAATTTTTTTCTTTTAATGCAATATACTTTCTCCTCATTATTTTTAATTAAAATAAAATAAATGGTAGAAATAGCATTACTTATATTTTTAACAATTATATCATTAAATTCTTAATATGAACCATTATTTATTTTAATATATGAAAAATAATGACCTTTTTGAATATTACCAATATGATTTATTATACCATACAAATAATAAATTGCATTTACATTATTAATTAAATCTTTATCTATTAAATCAATTTATTTATCTAGAAATGTATTAATAGCATTATTTTTAATATTATTTATCATATTAATTCTTTGTAATTATATTATCAAAATTTTAGGTAATCTATATGAGATGAAATTGAGGCATATCGAAGGAGGCCTAAAGTCTGGGGCCTAAATTCCTTGGATAGTCAATAAAATATCTTTATAATGTTTAATTTTTTTTTTACAATTATTACATATATTTTCAAAATTAAAAACATCTTGTTTACAATATAAATTAAATAAAATTTTTAAACCTAATAAATTATAATTATTAGGTATTAGTATTGATAAATCTAATAAATTTTGTAAAGAATAAATTATATTATTGTATTCATAAGTAAATTTATTTACTATTTGAGAATAAAATACATCGGTTATTTAGAATATTCTCTTTCTCTAAAATATTTATTATTATATATTTGAAACATTTTTTTTATTTATTTTATCTTTTTCATATAATATTTCTTTAATACTACCTTTATTTTTTATTTCATTTAATTCGGAATTCATATTGTCTTAAAAAGTTCAACAAAATTCAATACAATCATTTGTTGATTACTAAAAAAATTAGGATGATTAACATAAAATAAATAATTGAAATTGAAAATATATCAATATAATTCATATTATTAATATTTATAAAAAATATTAAAAACTTAAATTGTTATTGAATAAAATTTGGATTAGAGAATTAATATAGCAAGAATTCCCTATATTTAATATACAATTTTTTTTATTTATAATATTATTTGTATTAACAAAAGTATTTTCTAATATATTATTCTTAATATTGATATTTAAATCGCTACCATTATATACTTTTAAATTTTTATTATCTAAATGTAAATTTTTTAGATTATTTGTATCATCTAGATAATTAACTTTATAGATATTAATATTTTTATTATTATTTAAAATATCATTATTATATTATTTATTTAAATCATTTTA
>JAJJLB010019055.1:0-18864 GCA_023806845.1 Diplodinium flabellum
GAGTTTAGAGTTTAGAGATTAGAGTTTAGAGGTTAGAGTTTAGAGTTTAGAGTTTAGAGTTTAGAGATTAGAGTTTAGAGATTAGAGATTAGAGTTTAGAGTTTAGGGGTTAGAGTTTAGGGGTTAGAGTTTAGAGTTTAGACTGTGCAATTCGTGTTATTCGTAACATTCGTTGTCGTCAATTAATCTCTTGTGTTTTTGTTTCAAAAGCGAGCAGGCTTTGCGCCTGCATTCGCTTTCGGGAGTTTCGGCGGTTAAGGTTCGGGCTCCTCTTCGGGGTCGGGTTTCAGCTGGTCCACGCTGATGAACTCAGCCTTCTTCAGGAACTCGCGGCTCGAGATGTTCATCTCTTGCTCCTGCTCCGGCAGGAATCGGATGTGCAGGGCCTTGATGTCCGTCAGCACGTTGTACTTCTCCTTGGTCTCGGCGCCCTGGCTCTCGATGGTGGTGTAGAACGTGCCCAGGCCGTCAATCTTCACCTTCTTCGACTCCAGCAGCATCTCAATCAGACACGAGCGGAACTTCTCCAGCACGCCGAACACTACGTCCTGGGTATAGATGCTACCGTGTTCCGAGATGTGGCGCGACAGCTTGCGCGTGTTCATCGTCTCCAGCGTCTTCACGCGACCGTACCACTTGCCGTAAGCCGAAGACTTCTCGTTCTTGTTCTGGGTTACTTGATAAATAATCTTTGCCATAGTTGTGTGTTTTTTAGTTTGAAGTTTGATGTTTGAAGTTTGATGTTTGATGTTTGAAGTTTGAAGTTTATGATTACCTCTGCAGCGGCTTTCATTCCTTTCTTTTGACATTGCAAAGGTACGAAGAATAACCTGCGGTTCCAAATTTCGCCCTTCGATTTGGGTCGATTTTGATGAAGAATTCATCGAATTTGAACGAAACGTAATTTCGTGCCCTCGAATCCGTAATTTTCGAGCCTTTGAGATTACGTTTCATTGCTGACGATCTACTTTGGCATTTTCGGTCATGTCACATTGTAACAATGTAACTTTGTAACATTAAGACCTTACCGAAGTGCAGACAACAATAGTTAGAATATTAATAATTATAATTATTATTATTCTAAAGCTAAAATTGTACAAAATTGAAAATCCTTATTGTTACATTGTTACAAAGTTACAATGTGACAAAAATAATAAGAAAATGTATTGCTATATAAATAAAAAGTATTATCTTTGCAGTCGAAAGCAATTAATTGTATTACAAATATGGCAACAACAATTATCAGAAAATCTGCCTCATTCCGATTTAGAGCCGATTTGTTGGAGAAACTGAAGAGCAACGCAGTCAGAGAAAACAGAACCCTCAACAACTACGTGGAGAGTGTGCTGCTCGACTACATCTTTAATGAACCGAACGAAACGACAAAGGCTGCCATTCGGGAAGCCATGTCGGGCCGTAACCCGAACAAGGTCTACGACAATGTAGACGATATGTTTGACGACATTCTGAACGAAGAATGAAGAAACTACAGCCTACTAGCCAATATAAGAAAGACCTGAAACGGTATAGGAATAATCCTCAGAAGTTGGCCGATCTGAAAGAAGTGCTTAAAATGCTTCAGAACGAGCAGCCCATTCCGGCAGATTATCTCCCGCATCCGTTAAGCGGGAAATATAAAGGTTGTTTGGAATGTCACATCAATGGTGATTTTCTGCTGATATGGTATGACAAGAATAGAGACGTTATCGAATTGGTACGACTGGGCAGCCACAGTGAGCTGTTCAGGTAATGAAAAAAGCTGTTCTCGGACGGCCATGTCCATTCAAGAAAGAATGGCGGAGCTTTAATTATCTGCTGCAAGGATAGGCCTTATTTTCGAACAATCCAATTATTTTGAGATTTTTTTGTAGAAAAAGCAGGAAATCGGAGTTTATCTCGGATTTTATTTGTATTTTTGCATCGTCCAAACCTAAGCCTGCGGGCTGGATGGTAAGGACAACGACATATTAAGAGGCGTCATTGATGCTTTGTTTTTGACCGTTTGAACGTAGGAAACTCAAGCTTGTAATCAAAGACAATGCGGAGGTGAATGCTACGGGTGTAGTATATACAACCCGGAGTGTGCTGCGAGGCTTAATTGCCTCGGCACACTTTTGGGTGTCTTGTATACTGACCGGCGTGGGTATTCAGACTCTGTTGTTCTTTACAAGTGGCTTCCTACGGCCAAAACGGGGAACGGCAGATGAGGGTACCCCGCTTTTTGTATGTGGTTCTAGCAAGTGATTTCTAATCATTCTGGCATTGGGGTATCGGTCGGATAATTGCTGGGGGTATAAACGCCGGTACGAATATAAATAATTATGATAACAGTCGACGAATGGGTAGAATCGCAAGAATTCCAAATTAGATTGGATTCAGAAGGGAAAATCATAGACTACATTAATCCTGATACTCATAGACCTAATACTCCTGAAGAAAGGATTAGGCAAAAGACCTCTCGCATATTAGTAGAGGAATTCCGATACGACAAATCAACGATTGCTATAGAACGTGGTATCCAAATTGGCCGTGAGACTAAACGTGCTGATATTGTCATTTATGAAGATGCTTTGTCGAACAATAGCAAACTGCAAGAGAAAATTTTTCTGATAGCAGAAATCAAAGCTCCAAATATTAAGGAGCCTGATGGGCAACTAATATCTTATATCTGCTCAACTTCTGCAAAAGGTGGTTTTTGGACAAACGGCGACAAAATAATCTTCTACAGAAGGTATGAGAACAATGACATTGAAGAATATATAGGAATTCCGAGAAAAGGAGAGCCTTGGGATGCAATCGGCACGTACAAGAAAAGCGATTTGGTAATACCGGTAGATTTAAAGCTGGCTTTCAAGAGGTGCCATAATGCCATGTATCGTGCAGGAATAGACTCGGAAGACGTTGCTTTGGATATGACTCGTATACTACTAGCCAAGCATGAAGACGAGGAGAGCGCCAACGAAGATTGTCTCTTCCGAATGACCCAAGAAGAATACTTAAATCCGAATCTGCGGCATCAAGCCTGTAAAAGAGTGAGAGATCTGTTTGATGCAGTTCGTCAACGCTATCCTGATGTGTTTGGAAAGAATGAAGAAATCACAGTATCTGACGACAAGCTTGCTATAGTAATTTCGCAGTTGCAGAAATACTCTTTCCTTGATTCCCCATATGATGTTATTGGCACTGCATACGAGATCTATGTAGCATCGCATTTGAAAGGAGAAAGAGGACAATATTTTACAAATCGCCTTGTGGTATCCATGATGATTGAAATGGTATCCCCTAACGAGAAGTCTATTATTCTTGATCCTTCATGTGGCAGCGGTGGCTTTTTGATTTCCTCAATGAACTACATATTCAAAAGAATAGACGATTCAAATAGAGGAGCGAATGCAAAAGAAGTCTTGAAAAGAGAAGTGGTGCACCACTTGTTTGGTATAGACATATCACCAAAATTAGTAAAGATTGCCAAAGCAAACATGTTGTTGGGGAAAGATGGACATGGTGGTATAGAACGCGTAGATAGTCTGAAAGAGACGAATCTGCTTTCTGCTAAGTTCAAGGAAATATGTGGATTTGGAATGCCCGACATAATACTGTCTAATCCACCATTTGGTTCAGGTGTGGATATAAGGATTAAAGATTCTACCACATTGAGCAAATTTGAAATTGGCAAATTATGGAACGTTGGCGACAATGGTGATATTTTCTTCGAAGAAAAACTAAATGAAAGCATAGGTATAGCTCCGGAGTTGTTGTTTGCTGAACAATATTTGAAGTGGATAAAAGAAGACGGACTCATTTGTATAGTAATGGCAAAGGGCCAATTGGATAATAGAGAGGCTTATGCAATAAGAAGAAAAATATTGAGTGAAACGATGCTCCTTGCCGTTGTCAATCTTCACGAGAACACTTTCGAACCTTTCTGTGGCTCAAAGGCATCTGTGTTGCTGATGAAAAAGTGCAAGCCTCTTACTGATTATCGGGTTTTTATGGCAATTTCAAATAAGGTAGGACAGAATAGTCGCGGCGAAACTTTGTTGAAAAAGGATGCTAACGGCGACCCCATTGTAGTTGATGGTGTTCATAAACTTGACGAAGACTTGTCAGAAATAGCTGCAAGTTATAACCAGTTCAAGAAAGGAGAACTTATAGAAAGTGAATTTCGCTTTTCTATTTCTATCAATGATATTGATCCCTCTTCGCTTTCTTTTAACCCCGTCCATTACCTGCCCAAGCATAACGAGGCATTACAAAAAGTATTATTGTTAAATGAAAACCCAGATTATGAGGTTAAGACTCTTAACTCTATAGCTCAATCTGTATTTAATGGTCCGAGATTTAAAAGGCCTTATGCAGATGATGGTGTTACAAGTGGCGAAGGTATTAGAAAGTTCTTCACAGGGACTGCAATAACCCAGCTGCATGGAGAAAATGTAAAGTACCTAGACGAAAATAAATGCAACAAACAACTATTAAAACAACTTAAGGTGCTCACGATTCACAAAGGGTATATTCTTATATCTGATTCCGGGACACTTGGAAGGATTACTTATGCATTGGAACAGCATGATGGTCATGTGGCAACAAACAATTTAATCAGGGTTGTTATTGAAGATGAAAATCTAAGAGGTTACGTTTATCAATTCCTAAAATCGCCTACTGGTCAAAGCCTCATTTTAAAGAATGCATATGGCACAAATCAAGAGCATTTGGAACCCGATGTGATTGCTAACATACTAATACCCATTCCAAAGGATCAGAACATCATTAAGGAAATCGGTGGAAAAGTAATAGCTTCCATTGAGGCGTTAGAATCATCTATCAGAGACAATGATGAGGCTAATAGGCTCCTTTCTGCTGTATTGTAATTGATTCATTCGTATAAATGCAGATTTTTCCAAAATAAAACTTAAAAAAACTTGCAGATTTCGGAAAATGGTATTATATTTGCAACCAAATTTCTGAAATATGGCAAAATTCAAGTTTAAAGGAACTACGACGGAGGATGTCGAAGTAGAACTGGAAGAGCTCTGCACGATGGATGCCAAAGAAATACCGCTTAACCATATCATTAAGGTGGTAAGTGTGATTGGTGTCGAGCAAGTTGTAGGGCAGAATACAGGTTCTATGGTTAGATTTCAACACCCTGACGTTGACACCTTTGGCCACTATTTCGGCGTACACAAGGTGCATAAAGGTAAAGGAGAAGACTTGGTGATGAAGGTTAATTTCAAGCAGTATATGATGCCCCATTTAAGAAGAATAATTGCTATTCGTAAAGCAAAAGGTATTTAAGACTGAAAACAACATTATTATAACATTATATATTATTTAATTATGAAGAGCTTAGAGTTTTACAAATCTCTCGAATATGATATTATCATAAAGAGAGAAGAACTTGACGGCGAAAAATGGTATGTGGCTTACTGCAATGAATTCGGTATTAGCGCATGCCACGGGATTGGCGACACCCGTGAAGAAGCCGTCAACAGCTACTTGGAGGAAAAGGACGCATTTCTGGAATTGCTTTACTCACGCGGTGAGGCCATACCAGAACCTTCTCCTGCGGACAATAACTTCAGTGGCACATTCTCTGTACGCACTTCACCTTGGCTTCACGCTCTGATTGCAAGCCAAGCAAAGAAGAACGACGTATCTATCAATTCTTATGTAAATCAGATTCTGGCATATTGTGTCGGTCAAGACACGATGTGTCAGAAGTTTGACGAATATTCCCAAAGGCTGACTATTAGATTATCGGAGCAATACAACATGATTATGGGCGGTATTGACGATATCCAGTACAATAAGCCTGAAATGAAAAAAGAAGAAACAACAATTTTCAAACTATCAGCATGAAGAAGCCGGTTATATCTCCAGAAGAATATGCGAACATACTTTCATCCATGTCTTTATCGCAAATCCTTCTAAATGATTGTAGTTCAAAAAAGCACGAAGTAAAGTCTAAGGGTGGTGCAATTGATTTGGATATATCGATGAAACTTGGATATGAGCAAAATGCAAGTGAGGTTAGTTTCATTACTACTTACAAACTTGATGGCGTTAAACGTTCAGAAGGTACAGAGGAGAAAGTGTTTGCTATAACAGCCAGTTACCAGTTGTCGTATATGAAGACAAAGGAAATTGAGATCACTAAAGAGTTCGTAAATGTGTTTAAAGACAATAGCATAGAACTGGTATCATGGCCTTACTTCCGCGAGTTTGTCCAAAATATGATCTCACGAATGGGATTCCCGCCATTGACGCTCCCAAGCAAGTTTTTCAGTAAATAATTTAGAATGTCAAGATTCGCACAGTATTACGGAAAATACAAGCACGACGCGGGCTGTTATGACTGGGAACAGCGACAACAGCATCTTGGTGCTCTCTTCGATAAGGATGAGAGCATCGAGTTTTATTTGGGAGAAGGTACCGACCGCAAGGTTTACAAGCATAGGGTGTATCATTTGAAGTCAGCACCAGGTATCACGGTGATGCGATTTGCCAATGATATTGACATACCCGTAGAGCGCGACTTTGAACCTGCGATGGCCAAGGATGAACCTTCATGTTTTGTCATCATCGACAATCGCGACCATCTCCGCACCGTTGCTATCCAGAAGCGAAAGAAGGCCTTCAGTAATACGCACAAAGTGGCGAAGATCATGTCTTTTGTCATAGACCAGCAGTTGTTCAAGGATCATTGTTATGGATTCGAGATTCTGCCAGACTACTATCCCGTTGACCTTTTCAAAGTATGGGAGCAACAGCAGGCACATGCCCAGCAGATGCGTTTTGGAACGCCTGAGATGGAGAAAGACGAGATTCTGAGGAAGGTGGAGGCATTGAAGGCCAAGAACCGCGACTATTTCGACGATTCCATCATGGGGCCACTTCTGGAGGTGCTCTATGCACAGAAGCAGGCTAAGTATAAAGGGCATTATACGGTGATGCCGGAAGACAAAAAGACGGCCCTCTATGTTGACAAGAGCAGCGTGTATATGCGTAATCTGCTGACATTAGCCGATGCACTTGACGAGCCTGTGGAACTGATAACCAACGATGGCGGCACTTTCCGTTGTTTTATTGACAACGATGAAGACAATACAGATAAGATTGTCAGTCATGAGTTCAACGAGAACTTCTTGGAGATGCTTTTCAAGACGAAGAAGAAAGATGGCAGCAAGATAGAGCACGAAGACCGCCTGAAAGCAGAAGAGGAGGTCGTGGGGCTGATGAACAGCATGAAGCATGAAGTGACTGATGACGAGGAGGAACAGGCTGCATGATAGTACGATTAGAAAAGGAGCAGCAAAAATCAGCCCGTAGGAAGTTGCTCGCCGATCCGGTGTATATCATCAGCCACGACGCACTCAGAAAGATGAAACAAGACGGGCATACACAGTTGTCGCCGGTAGAATTATTCCTCTCTGCTCAGGAGTTATGTGAGACGTTGCTTGCTTTGCCAGATGTTATGGAGGGCTTGGATGACGAGATAGACGATTTGGAAGATGAAGCCGAGGGTGAAAATGATGCCATGCTCATTATGGCACTAGCTACAGCTCAGTTGCAAGCACGAAGCAAGAAATGTGTCGGCATAGATATCCGAAAGATAATCTTTCACATCTACGAGCGTTTGGATGGTCACGATCTTTTGTGGCCTCTCATTGAGCAAATGACCAACAAAGAAGATGCCCGTTGGTTGGAAGGCAAGAAAACAAACCTGCTGAACTACGAGTTGCAGGAGATTGTTCTGGATGGTGGTGGGTCTGAAGAGGTAAAGGCATTTATGAACAAATACACTCAGGCTACTTTGGCACTTACCCCAGATGAAATCAGGAGTACCCTCATAGTTCTGAGTTCGCTGAATCTGGAATACGATCACGCCTTCGATGAACATATAGCCCTATTATGCGACAAACTGGGCATAAAACCGAGTGAGATACATAACCATTTTGGAGCAAACAGTGGCTGCCAAGTGTTTAATGGCCCCGTATCAGGACAATTTAATAAGAAAAATTAGTAAGGTATGAAAGAAGAGAAACTCAATGGAGGGATAGTCAACCATTTTGAACCCAGTTCAAATCCCCAAGTATTCAATGGCCCGATTAGCGGCTGCGTGTTTGCAATGCCGGGTGCTAACGTGACTCAGCAAACGGGGCGGCAACCCGAAAGCCTGAGTGAAAAGGATGAAGAAGTCATAAACAAACTGAAGCCGATGTTCTTCGGCTCTGAAGAGGAAGCAAAGGCTTTCCTAGTGAGTATTCAGGGAATGAAGGCAACTCAGATTACAGAGAAGGTGAATCAGCTTGTAAGCGAAAAGAAAATCTCTGATATGTCAAAGCATCGAGATCTTTGGAAGGTGCTCCACGACTGTGGCGTCTATGAAAGGTCAGAGTCAAACTGGAACATGCAGGTGAAGTAATCACCACATTAAACCACTCAAAAATGGGGAATCGGCACTGCCGGTTCCCCTTTTTCGTACCAGTACTTGTACAAATACTTGTGTGGTACTTGTATTAACTTGTATTTGTTTGTATATCAGGCAGTTGCGTTTACAAATATTAGGAGCGTAACAAAATTCGCCGTACCTTTGCAACGTCTTCCGAGATATGCAGCCGATAAGTGAGCGGGCTATCCTTAGAGAAGCGGGAGCAAAGAAATATATGTCACGAGATTTAATGCAAGGTAAGCGCATCTACAACAGAATGAAGAATCAAGCCCGCCAGCAGCTGGCTCTGATGAACAAATGTCGGATGCGCAAAACGGGAGGTAGAGGAACGGCGAGCCAACCCTTCTATGTACAGTTTCTTAATCGCTAAAATCAAAGTTTAACTCTGAGTTGAGGTGAACGGAGTCTCGCGAGATTTCAATCACAAAATCGAAAGGTGGCCACCCTTCTGAAGCTTCGCTCAACCAAAATTCAGAACAACAATGAATCCACAGAAATTTAACGAACAGATTTTGAACAACGCAGTCCAGATGGACGCAAGTGTTAACTTCCAGTTGAACGGCAACATGCTGATAGTGCCGTGCCCGTGGGAAGATGACAAGGAGGTGACTAACGGTGAGCGTGTACGCTATCGTGCTGGCGTGGAGGTAGATGCCGACGGTCGTACCAGAGTGAAACGCTACAGCGACGGTAAGAATGGCCCGAAGTATGAGACTCTTTATGAGACGGCTCACGGTGCAGTAAAGATCACCCGTGAACACTCGAAGAAGAACCCCAATCGCGGTTGCCTGAAGGTGGAGTTTACGTTCCCGAAGAAGTACGGGCTGGCACTGACCAAGGCCCTCTATCAGGAGGAAGCCGAAGAGATTATGTCTTACCTTAAAACAAGAAAGGAGGAAACAATATGGAAATGATCATGGAACGGTTGATAGCACTCAACACACGACAGACCAAGGAGCAAACAAGGGCATTCGTAAAAGAATGCCCGCTCCAAGACTACGATGCCATTACCAAGTCGCCGAGGCTGAAGCAGCTGGAGCAGCGCATCAATGGCAGCCAGGATGAGGAGGAGCAGCGCAAGCTGAAGGGCTGGTTGCCATTCCGCTGTCCGCACTATACCCAGTTCCGTGATGATTATCGGGATCGTGAGCATATCGTGGCTGAGTCGTTCACTTGGCAGACTTGCATCGACATTGATGACCCAGAGTTGGTGGAGAAAGCCAACGAGATGTCTGAACGGCTCGATATTGAGATAGGTGGACGTTGGCAGGGGCTGATGCTTCATAAGGATTACTCCATCCGTCGCAAACTTCACATTGATATTCGTCTGCCGTTGGGTATGACTGTTCCCGAGGCTCAGCGTGAGTACTGTAAGGCTCTTGGTGTAGAATGTGATACTTCGTGCTTTACCCCTGAGAGGTTTATCTATATCTCGCCCGCCGATTTTGAAATCTATCGTGCCGATGGCTGGTACGCTCAGCTTTCAGATGAAGAGGTGGCTGCGAGGAGAAAGGCCTATACAGATAGAGGACTGAGCATTGATGGTCGTACGGAGGATGGCTCGTACTATGATGGAGAGACTCTCCCCCAGCCCCTCCCTGTGAGGGAGGGGAGTAATTACTCTCAAGACGATGAAACGGCTTCTTCAGCGAATGAACATACTACTCCCCTCCATACAGGGAGGGGTAAGGGGGAGGGTCTGTTCCCGACGTCATTCAAGGGCGTGCCTTATACCTCTATTATATGTGAGTACTGGCGCAGAACTGGTGGTGAGCCCTCAGAAGGTGAGCGTAATAAGCGACTCCATCAGTTGGCTGCTAATCTTCGTGCCATCTGCGATAACTCTGAAGAATGGCTTTTGGAGGTGATGCCCCGATTCGGACTCTCTGAGCAGGAGATGCGGAGCATCGTACACTCTGCCTGCAAGGAGCCAACAAAGGGCTCTCGTTTGATGGATCAGATCGTGGAAAATGAAGAATTAAGAATGAAGAATGAAGAATCGGCTGGCGCATGGGATGCCGATTCGGACTCTTCAGAGGCGGAAGCAAATTCTTCATTCTTCACTCTTCATTCTTCATTAAAAAAGGCCTTGCCAATCGGTTTGAAAGAGTCACTTGCTGGAGTACCCGTGACGATGCACATGCCCGTGCTCTGTGGTGTGCTGCCTATAGCTGCGGCTTACGCAGACCAAGTTCAGGTGGAGTATTGTGACGGCAACTTGCAGCACTTGGGGTTGATGTCTATCATCCGAGGTGAGCAGGCTTCTAACAAGTCGGTTGTCAAAAATGCCGTTGATGTCTGGAAACGTCAGTTCGACGAAGAGGATGCCCTTGCCCGCAAGCGTGAAGAGGAATGGAAGGAACGTAAGAAAGGTCGCAAGGCCAACGAGAAGGCTCCCGAAGACCCGAAGGTGCTGATAAGAATGGTGCCTGTGACGGTCTCATGTTCGACTTTGCTCAAGCGTTTCAAGAATGCCCAGGGGCATACCATCTACTCGTTTGGCGAGGAACTTGATACCCTTCGAAAGACGAATGGTGCTGGCTCGTGGTCGTTGAAGTATGACATCTATCGTCTGTCGTTTGACAAAGGTGAATGGGGACAGGATTACAACTCGGATCAGGCTGAATCCGGAGTCGTGAAAGTCGCCTATAACTGGACAATGCTCGGCACCAACGGCGCCATGCGCAAGTGCTTCAAGTCGGACAATATCGAGAACGGACTCTCTTCGCGAATCCTCGTAGCCGAGATGCCTGATGCATCGTTCTCGAAGATGCCCAAGTTTGGCCGTCGTTCGGCAGAGGATGAAGCCAGAATTCAAGAGGCTGTTACCCGTTTGCGTTCATTCTCTGGATTGGTTGACACTCCTCGTTTAAGAAAAGCCATCGAGGAATGGGTAGAGCAGAAACGTGTGGAGGCAGCCAAAGACATCGACCATGTCAAGGACACCTATCGTAAGCGTGCTGCCGTCATCGGCTTCCGCTGTGGGGTGGTGTTCCACCTGTTGTCTGGTAAGGAGCACGAGACTAAGCAATGTCTGGACTTTGCCATGATGATGGCTGAGTATTGTCTGAGTCAACAGATCAAAACCTTTGGCGAGGCTCTGCGCTCGGAGTTTGTGAATGCCTACGATGAATGTCAGCGTTATGGTGCCAATCACTCGGTGTTCGACCAGCTGGCGCCTTGTTTCACTCGCGATGACCTACGAGCCAAAAAGAGCGGTACTTCGGAGAGCGGATTGCGCAACATCATCATGCGCTGGAAGCGAGACGGCTGGATCGAGGCAGTAGACAAGCTGCACTTTAAGAAGACGTCACACTGTCCCACGTCACAACGTCCCATTAAGGAGGGTTGAAAATTGAAGATTGAAAATTGAAAATTATGGAACTGATATTGGAACGTATAGCAAAACGCAAGACCTACACGATAGGCAGGCTCTACATTCAGAGGCGCGTAGATGACGAGTATCTGGCAGGAACGGAGAACCAGTATTTCTGCGACACACTGGAACCCACATGGCGCGACTACGCCAACGGTGCCTACAAGGTAAAGGGCCGCTCGGCCATCCCAGAAGGCCGCTACGCCGTGGTGATTTCTTGGAGTCCGAAGTTCAAGCAGTGGCTTCCCATCCTGCTCGGTGTCCCGAAATTCGAAGGCATCCGCATCCATGCAGGCAACTGCTCGGAAGACACCGAAGGCTGCATCCTCGTAGGCAAGAATCGCGAAGTTGGCAAAGTCCTCGACAGCCGCATCTGGGTTCACCGCCTGAAGCAGAAAATCGTCGAAGCCAAGGGTAGGGGTGAAGCCGTCTGGATCACCATCAAGTAAAAGCAAGAGCCGTCATTCAAATCAGAGTGGCGGCTCGCTGTACCCCATTAAATCCACGTGAGTTTTCGCCAGAGGCCTTCTAAGGGGCCGCGAGGATGGGTGGAGAACCAATAGCGGGCGAAGAGATACTGGCAGATGACCATTGCGCAGCCGACCATGACGGCGTAGGTGATGCCCAGATAGTTGTAACAGGACAGACCGTAGCCGCAGAAGATGGCGCAGCCGATGACGGACTGGAGCAGGTAGTTGGTGAGACTCATGCGACCGAAGATGCAGAGGTGATGGAGCACGCGGCGCACGCCCTCGAAGGCATACCAGGCAGAGACGATGGCCGAGACAATCATCAACAGGATGATGAGGTTATAGATGGGCTTGAGCCATGAATCCAATTCACCGAAGTCCACGAAACTTAACGCGATAACAACGATGGTCGAGCAAATGAGGATGTTATGCCATATCTTCAGATTGCGTCCCTCATTATAGAAGAGTCGTTGGCGTCCTAACTGCATGCCAATGATAAAGAGGCATAGCAACTGCGTCAATCTTCCGCTGAAGACATTGAACCGTAAATTCACCTCAAAGCCGTATCGCAGGTTGGTAAGTGTGTTCTCCCAGAACGTACCATGTTCATGTGCGCTGTTGATGATACCGGATATTTCCCAGAATCTGGAGAAATCGATTTCGTAGCCCGTCAGCAGACAATATAGTTCTACGGGTTGAATGGCCAGCAAGGCAATAATGAATGTTTTACGCAACATAGCTAACGGTAATTTATGAACCTCGCTCTTTGTCAGCGCAAGGCGTTTACTGGTTAATATCAACTGAAAACGGTGTCACTTTTTTAATCTTTTCGTAATCGGAAGTACTTAGCCCGAAACTGATGCGCTCAGCTCCGCGACAAGAGCAGGCGTCGCAAATCGCAAGTCCTCCGCCGACACCATTGACCTGCAGGTTTTCAAGCGCAGATATCCCCTTGTCCTTCAGGTAGTTTTGCATCCGGTCTATCCTCAGCATCGCGTTTCCGCGGTAAGGGGCGGCATCCCAGGGCTCAGCGCAATGGGTTGGCCTGTAACTCACTGTTTTCAAGGCATCATTAAATACCAGGATTTCATCAGACGGTCCGGGACGGTCTTTTTTACAGGAGACCAGT
Organism: Diplodinium flabellum; assembly: GCA_023806845.1. Lineage (NCBI taxonomy): Eukaryota > Ciliophora > Litostomatea > Entodiniomorphida > Ophryoscolecidae > Diplodinium > Diplodinium flabellum. Next base: position 13,431 of record JAJJLB010019055.1, read on the forward strand.
GCTGCGAGCCATAGTAAAATGATGCCTGTTTTATACATGATGCCTGATTTTTTCTTATTGATCCGAATGAACGCAAAATGGTTGGAAATGAGCTTCCCATAAAAAATAAAGCCGGAATTTTCTTCCGGCTTTTAAAGTCATAATAGAGTAAGAAGATTATCCGAGGAATTGTTTTACATAGTTACGGGCAGTTCTGATGGCGGTGGTTACGTCTTCCGGACTTCCTTCATACGCTTTGTCTTCGACCTCAATGACCACAGGGCCACGGTACCTGACATCGGTGAGAGCGGCAAAGAAACCTCTCCAGTTAACATCCCCGAGGCCGGGTAATTTTGGAGAATGGTATTCGAGCGGATTGGCCATAATACCCACCCTGTCGAGCTTATCTTTATACACTTTCACGTCTTTGATATGGACGTGGTGAAGCCGGTCTTTGTATTGGTAAATCGGTTTGATCTCGTCCATCATCTGGAAGATCATGTGAGACGGGTCGTAGTTTAGTCCGAACAGCGGGGTTGGGATACCGAAAAGTACAACACCGATGGCAGTGTGAGCCGTGAAGATCGTTTTAAAAACTATCTCAAAGACCAGGGCATTACCACCCTCTCGGACCTCAGGATAAAAACCTCTTCCGAAAATGCATTTGTCTGCAAAGCCTGTACCTGTCCGGGAGATAAAATTCTCACATTCAGTCTCACTTTTGCAGACTTTAAAAAATTAAAAACCATTAACCTAGAAACTTTAACTAATTATGATATATTAAAAATATTATGATTTAATATAGTATTTTAACAACTTTGTTTTCGATTTTTTTTATCAATACAAATAATTTTAATTTATTCTAATAATTTACTAACTCGAAAAATTTTCTCACTTTTGAAAAAAAAACTTATATATCTTAATAAAGTTTCTAAAATGGAAGCAAAGAGAGATAAAATTTGCATTAATATAATTAATACTATAGTAGATTTAATCCAATCATATTGAGTATAAGGATAAACATAATTGAAACATAATATATAATACCAAGAAAAAATTAATAATAAATATGTAACTAGAATAAATGAAAAATATGTTTTTTTAATTTTATTCATAAGTAAAAAAATTTCTTTCATTAGATTTTTTATATTATTTTTTTCTCTATTAAAAATACCTTTTATTTTTTTTTCTTCAATGAAAAAACAATCAATAAGAAAACTAATTACAATACTTACAAGAGTAGTATAAACAAATCTATTTATAGATCTAGGAATAAAGCTAAAAAATTTTTCATTTTCAGTATGATATATTTCACTTATATAATCTTCACTATAAAACATTCCGTTCACAACAAAATATAAATTAATAGTTAAAACAAATAATATTATTTTTAAACTCATAGGAGTTAATGGTTCATTTGAATAAAACGTTTTAACGATCATTTGTTTATCAACAATTGAATCACATAAATATTCAAAAAAACTTCTGTGATCTTTATGAATAGCATCATCAAAATCCAAATCATCTAAAGATGTAGTTAAATATTCTAAAAAAAATTTATTATCTTTGGGTAATTTTATTGAATTTTCTTCCTTTTTATTAATTAATTCATTTATTCTATTATTATTTATTATATCATTTTTATTAATCATTAAATCTTTTGAATATAAATCTAATTTATTTATTGTAATATCATTTTTATTTCTACTATAATGACTTTCTTCTTTTTTTATATTTTCTTCTTGTTTTAGTTCTTTTTTTACAATTGGTGGTAAATTTTTAATACTTCTCCTTTTTTTGACTTTTTCAATATTATTATTTTTATTAAATAATAAATAATTATTATTTATAATAATTTCATCTTTTTTAATATCATTAGGTCGCTTTACAGCTATATTATTTAAATAATTGTTAGTTAAATCAGTTATATAATCGTTTATTTTTTTAAAATCTTTTAAATAAAAAATAATTGTAAAAACAATACATATCAAAAGAAAAGATAATATAATAAATCCTCCTATTGATTTATTTATATATTTAAAAATATATTTAAAACAAAGTAAGACTTCTAAATTACTGTTCGATATAACTTGAACAATATCATTTATATTTTCTTCAATAAAAATATTATCTTTTATTAATTCATTATTCATTATATCATTAAATCTACATATGCATATACATGTGTTTGTTGTTAAATTGACTTCTTTAAATTTGCAACCTGGGTCGCATAAAGTAATATTATGATTAAAATCTAAAAGCCTATCTTTTAAAGTTATATCTTTTTTTAAGGGGGATTCAAAATGATAGCATATTTCTTGAAAAAATGGATGAGATGAATTAAAAATATTTATTCCTTGGGCTTCTAAATGTTTCAATATTTCATAATTTTTCTTTTTATTATTAAAAATAAAAGAAATATTTTTTTCTATTAATATCCAATCTTGTTGACAAATTAATTCCCCATCTATTTTTTCTCCATTTGAAGGATTATATAAAGAATAAGTTGCATTTGGATTTTGAAAACCTTCTTTTTGAGCATAAACAATTATTAAATTATCATTTATATTAATACTATCTTTAGCTTTATTATAACATTCTCCAAAATCTATTTTTGGGATTTGTAAAGATAGTTCATCAATACATTTATTATCCTTATATATTATTATATTATATTTATTATTTTGTAGTTGTAATACTTTCTTATCTGTATAATTAAAAATATTCTTATAACTTTTAATAATATCATTTATTCCCCCTTTTTCATCTCGAAAGCTAATATATTGTGGTATGCCTTTAATTAACGTGCATTCATCACTTTTAGAAGAATCATAATTAAGATTAAAGCCAAAGCCAAATTCATTATTTTCCATGAGGGTTCCATATATTATTTTAGGTTTATTGTCTATATTATCTGATAAGCATATAAAATCTTTTTCTTGAGTATATTCAGGGCACCTTTCTAAACATATTCCTTGATATGAATATTTATAAGTATTATCTTTTTTACATTCATCAATGCATATATTTTTTTCTCTAATATAATGACTAGAATTTTCGTTACAGCGAGCAATTTCAACACATTTATAATGTCCATAAGAAGTAATATTGTATTTATATGTACAATTTACAACACAATTTTTTAAATCTAAATCCATTCCGGGCCTTTCAATAAGATCTACATCACATTTTAAACAATTATGATTATCAGGATTTCCACCTCTATCGCATTCTCTGCAAGATTCATAGCAAGGCATAAATGCTTCTTCTGATTCATTAAAAAATATTCTTTCATATTTTAAAGAAGAATTAAGGCAATTAAAATATTTTTGTTCATATCCTGGATATATTATAGGATAAAATCCTTTAGTTTTATTGCAAATCACACACATATTTTTCTTTTTACTTTCATTATCACATATTAAACATTCCTTACTACAATTTGCTTTAATTCTTTCTAAATAATATAATTCTTCATTATTCATAAGACTCAAATTCATCCATTCTCTCATAGAATTGATAATTTGTAAATCTCTATGAACTCTTGTATATGTTCCCTCTTTCCAAGAATCATTTTCTCCTGTATCATATCCAATTGATAAAGGATCATAAGCTTTTTGATAGGGAAAGGATTTTGTACAATATCTTTTACAAATTTCTGTTTTGCATTTTTTACAATCCGATTTCCCATCTGGAAAACCGGTTGATTGGTTTATTAATGAAAACATACTGAAAACTGATTTTATTTTCCAATTATTTTCAATATTATTAAACATATGCATTGTTCTTTCTCTATGAATATTAATATTTTTATCTCTTATATAAACATTATAATAAGAATTTAAATTAATGTCATCAGGATTTTCTATGCTAATAGCATGCCTTTCTGGAGAAATTGTCCAATTACCATCACATTCAGGTGTTTCTTGTGGAAAACCAGAATTCCATATTTTTATTTTTTCTATATCTTCATTAGTTAAATCATTATCTATTAAGCAATCAGTAAAATAATCTCCAAAAGAACTCCTTTTTGTTCTCTCACACATAAGAATTTGTTTTTCCCAACCATAAATTATTTGCAAAATTGCAATAAAATCATCTGGATATTTTCCCCCAAGACTATCTTTTAATTTTTTAAAAAGAATAGCATATGTTTTTGGATAAATATGTTTAGAATTAGGAATACTAAAACCTGAAAATCCTATACTTAATAATTCAACAAAATAATCAACGATTCTTTGTTGAACATTCTCTTTATCAGTGTTTAAATCAGCTAATCCAACAATCCAGCCTGCATCTAATTCCAAAGGATCATTCCAATTTGTTATATCTGAGGCACAATGAAAATCTGAAGGAAAATATGGAACTGAGGGGTTATTCCAATCCAGGTTCTAATCCAGTATATGAATTATTTTCATATCTAAATCCAACTGTCCAAAATGGTGAACCACTTGTCGAATCTCTTTCATTCCAATGAACACAATTATTTCCATCTAAATTTCTATGATCATCATACATATCATATCCACTTCCAGTCATATGATTTATTGTAATGTCTGCATAAATTCTTAAATTGTAGGTTCTGCATATGTTTATCATTTTTTTTAATTCTTTTCTTGTCCCCATTCTAGAATTTAATTTATATGAAACAGGCTGATTAATAATCCACCATGGATTTAACATTCCTTCTTCATCACTATTATAATTAATAAGATGTTCATTTGGAGAATAAACTTTTAGACCCATATATCCAGCATGACTTAAAAATTCGCATTCAAGAGATATATCCTCATATGGCCATCCAAAAAATTCAACAATACCTCCTTTTTGACCATTTTCATACTCGGGAGAAGAATCTATTATTGGATTATCCCACATAAAATATTCCTCTTCGAGTTCTAATTTTGCTAAATCTATGGATCTTCGTTTATCATATATTATGGCTGATATTGGCATACCACTTGGATAAGTGCCATTTTCTGGAGTTATTATAATAGTATTATTTAATTGCTCAATATCTCCAAATTTATAAAGAATATAATAATCTATATCTTCTTTTCCTAATTTAGGATTAACTCTTGTTAATATTTTGATTGTACATATTTTTTTATCTGAAGAATAACTTAATTGTGCATAACCAACCAAATAATGCATATCTTGATAAGTTGGTTTATACCTTTTATATATATCATTTCTTGGTGGAGTTTGAAAGCCTCTTTTATCCCAACTATCAGGTATATGAAAATCTTCGTAATATTTACAAAAATATTTGCTATTCCAATTATCACAATTTTCTTCAAATGAATATAAAAAATTCAAAAAAAATAGAAAATATAAATATAATTTCATATTTAAAAAATATATAAATATAGTAATTTATTTTATCTAAATTTTAATTATATTTTTATTTAATTTAAAGAAAATATTGTAAAAATGAAATGGGGATTGGGGATTG